>OENT01001406.1:0-34483 GCA_900239685.1 Rotaria macrura | reverse complement strand
ATCGCTGCCTCATTTCATGATACTGATAATCTAGTTGTGTTTGGAATCTATGATATTGGATCTTTTGCCAATCAAAGGACGTTTTCAACTGGCAATTCACCACAATCTTTAGCTGTTGGTGATTTTAATCACGACACTCGAATAGATATTGTCGCTGCTAATTATTTTGATAAAACCATAAGTGTTCTTCTCGGTTATGGCAATGGCTCTTTTGCCAATCAAAGGACATTTTCAACTGGCAGTTACCCAAATTCTGTAGCTGTTAGCGATTTTAATAAAGACGCTCGGCTAGATATTATCGTTGCTAATTCTGGTGATAACACAATAAGTGTCCTTCTCGGTTATGGCAATGGCTCTTTTGCTAATCAAATGAGATTTCCAACTGGCGGTTCACCAAAGTTTTTAGTTGTTGGTGATTTTAGTAATGACAGTCGACTAGATATTGCCGTTGCTATTACTCTTGAGAACATAATAAAGGTCCTGCTGGAATATGCTTATGTGTCATTTTTCTACGAAATGATGCTCAATACTGGCAATGGATCGAGGCCCAAGTCGTTGGCTGTTGGGGATTTTAACATGGACAGCCAATTAGATATTGTAGTCGCGAACACTGGTACCAGTAACATTGGGATATTTTTGCAATCCAACAATGGTTCTTTCTCCAATCAAGTGACATATTTAACCGACTCCTGGCCATGGTACGTAGCTGTCGGGAATTTCAACAACGACACAATAGTTGACATCGTCGTCGCTAATAAAGGTAGTGACAACGTTGGCATATTTTTAGGATATGGTAACGGCTCATTTTTTAATCAACAGTCTTTTAACACCGGCATTGGTTCTCAACCAATAGCACTGACTGTTGGTGATTTCAATGGTGACAATATACTAGACATTATTGTTTTCAACTATGGCATCGGTGGAGTAGGCGTGCTGCGTGGGAACGGTGATGGAACTTTCGGTAGCATTATTTCTTTTTCTACCGGCTATAACTCTCTACCTTTTTCGATTTCGGTCGGTGATTTTAACAATGACGAAAAACTGGATTTTGCTGTTGCCAACGAAAATTATGACAATTTAAATATTTTCTTGCAATCTTGTTAATGCGCTAACTTCTAGTTTGAGCGGTTTCTTCTTGTTTTTACTATTACCAACTTCTAACAGCTATTTATAATATATCTTGCGACATTTTTTATTCCTAGCACTCAACTTAGGTTCGTTTCTAAATCTTAGCTCTAAATATTTAACATAACGAAAGGATAATAAATTGCAATTTTGATTAAAGGTGGCATCAGATATACTGTAAATGGAATGGAAAATAGTGAACACTGGTCCTTAAGCATATTTTGATAAATGCTGGAATGATTTGATCGGATTGCAGTTATCCTTAAATGACTCATGAGTGCTAAGCCGATTGTTTATGATGTTGAGGATATTTTAATATGGAAAGCTTATATGAAACTTATGAAGAGTTCAGCATTCGATATTTTGCTTTTTGAAGGATTTGTTGTTGAGACGGGCTTCTGGAAAGGATGGCTAAGTTAAACACGAGTCATCCGGAGCTGAACCTTAGATATGCGTTTTTCATATTTAGTTTAAAAGATCGTATTGTAAATGAATAAAACTCAAAATATTATTGTCCAACGTTGATGGGTTGTGAAGATCTTAAGGTGGGGGTTGTCGAAATGGGTGATTGGGTGTTTTAAATGGAGCAGGTCTCATTTTTTAACGATCGGTACCGACATCGGTCTAGCGACATAATGCCAGTCTACTGGCACTAGATCAGTTGTCAAAATGAAATACTGTGCCAAATTGAACTCCCACAAGTTATCAACTTATTGCATATAGCAGAATTAGGAATGCAACGGTTATACCATCGTTAAAATTGTCAGCTTATGAAGAACTTAAGGTGACTACCGATGGATTAGCATTAGTAATGCTAATGGCTTCTTCTAGTAGAAACAAAACTTAATAATATGAAAAAAAAAGGATTGACTAGCGTAGAGTTTTCACGCGTTTACTGGTTTCACTTATATCAACGGTGATGTTATAAGTTGCGATGGAATTTTAGCCCCACTGGTACGTCTGTTGACTATAACGTGGCAAGATTCAATAGGTGCTTAAATATTGAGCTGTCATTTCTATATAACTTAAGATTTTCTTATTTAAGTTTGTGAAAACTAACTCTCCAATTTATCTCTTAAATTAATGGTTGCTTAATGAGAACAAGCAATCTCAGTCTTCATCAAATAATTTTTTTTGAATCAATGTTCTCTCTCTCAAAGTCCCTTCCCTTTCTAAAGAAGAATATCCTGACTTCCATTATGTTAAATTGAATTATGTTGTTCGTTTCGCGATGCCTACGTTTTTGTTCTCATTCATGTTGCAAGTGTTAATTACAAGTATTTATTTAGAAAACCAAGCATTTGAAACGGTTTCGGAACGGATTCAGACTGGTAATAGATAGGTAGACTGGTAAATACCTGTATACCGGCTTATCCAAAGTTCAGACCAGGTACCTGATTGACCCGTCCTCAGTGCCTGTTCCATCTATGGTGGACATAATCTTTGGTTTCTACTGTTTAATGGAACCTACACCCACACCAGATTGCCACGCCACAGCCACCCACTTTGTGAGCTATAGTAAAAAACGCTTGAAAAAATTGCACAATGACACAGCATGATATGGTCTATGAAATAACCTTATAGTGCTTTCGCAATATTGCAGAAAGAGGAGAACAAGTCAACCCCGAAAGTATTCCAACGAGTCGATTGCGATGAACTTGTTCATCTTCTGAGTGTCTAGTTGCGATAAATCCAGGAATACATTGTTAACCATGATATGTTTCTAAAGTCATGATCGATCTTTTAAATCAACCTTCACAAGAAAGGCATGTCACAACAACATTTTTGAGACTACGAACATCTAATTTATCGCAGCATATAGAACCATCTTCATCATTGATTACAAAGTTGAAATATATACAATTTGAATCTACTCCCGTAGTTTAGGATTTTTGACTTTCACCAATCAAAGGATTGAAGAATCAAATGATTTATACAATCATTAAATTGATTATTACTCTGACTTATCATCAACATCGTATTTGAATCATTTTGGCTGTGGGTTTGTGAGAGGGTAATTGCAGGTCCAAAGATAAATGAAGGAAAGATTTCAGATTACACAAACCTAGGACCAACGATGGTATCAACAGTCACAGCTACACCCACTCATACTTGTCACTGAAAGGAAAAAATTATTAGTATTCATAATGATTAACGGACTTGGATGATAGGAATAAAAAGAAAATCTGTATGATATCAAACATAATGAGTTTGGGTCGAATGCTTTACAGTACTAATTGTTTAAGCATCATATGTTTCAAATCAACGTTGGATTGGGTTTTATATTCGTTTTCAATGAATGAACCATTGAAAATCAATTAAATGGAGATCAATTTATCATATATGAAAACTATATTGCATGTCTTTATTCAATGGTCAAACGATCTACAAGATTTAGAAATATCACTTTTTGCAAGTTTGACAACTATTTTTCGGTAAAATTAAACTGAATACTAATTAGATAGAACTATAGTACCAGTGTTTGCTGTTATTTTCCGTACTGTGTATATCAATGGTAGCACGATCAAACTAAAGAAAGAATCATTTTTATTGAACATTAAATCGAAGTGCAATGTGGTATACAAGCAGATGGACTACAAATGATGAACTGAGTTGATCATCGATAAGATTCGAAAAATGATGGTGGAAAAGATTATGCAAACATTAAACCTGTGCCTATAATCATGAAAACTATTAGAGCATTGACAATAACTAAAAGAGATCAGTTTGTTAATTGGACTCAATATTCTCTGTAGAATACGGATGGTGATACTAAAAATTTATTTTGTCTGATAGTGAACGTCCTTCTCACGTAAATTTTTCTATTCATTATACAATAGTATCAAGCTTATTCGATGAGTCTCACAGTCAGGTAACTTTATATTTCCAGTGTTTTTTTTATGAGGCAATTGACTAAACACTTCTCAGTAACACAAAAATATACGTAGCAATACAGAACTGGAATTTTATATTGCCTACATATAATATTCAAGAATCTTCATATATTTGAAGCATCTCACATGATTATTCAAAATGATTTTTGCCAACTTTAATCATTGATAGTTTTCTGTTAGATTTACATTCGTCTAAAAATTAAAAATTTGACTTGTTTACTCGAACGACATATTATGGATTTACCTACGAGTGTAAATCAATCCATATTTAGTTATTTAAGATACCTAATATTGAAGTGTTCGCAAATTTGATAAAGATTCGAGTAATTATCTTTAAAATAGAGTTTATTTTCTGTGATGAATAAATATTAATTCCATCACTCTATAATCTATTTATTCTCCTTTTCTTCTAGAAAAAAAGGATCTGTAGGACCATTCATAATATGAAACAACAGAAAAAAGATTTCATTTTATGTAGATATATATTCATGTGAAAGATATGATGTATCGATAAAAAACTGTAATCAACGAATTCTGTTACAATTGAACTTAACAATCGATTTGTAACAAGTGTAGAAATTATGATTATTCAATCAATCATGTCATCGTTCTGTTCTAACACGCACTGATAACAATACTTTTACTTTAGAAAAAATAAAATCTTTTTTCAAGTTTATATATAGTTCAACAACTCAGTCGAATTTATATTTCAATTAACATGCGATCTGAGAATCTGACTAATGCTCACAAGTCATGTGACCAGGCCACAAACCAATTTTTTTCAGATAGATATTTTATAAATCAAAGACTGGACCATATTTTTTATTCTTGAAGTATTGTTTCCCATGAATGCCCATTCAAACATAATCCTTGGTGCGTAAACTACAATGAAAAATGCATTCTTAGGAATTCATTGTTGTTCTCGAAAATATACATGATAAAACGATGGAAGGTTTCATTTGGGTTTTATGCCGATATAAGAATATCTTTCGAATGATTATTATTATCTTCATTTTGATGTTTTTCTTACTAAAATTCTATTCGGTTTAAAAGTAAAACAATATTCCCGTAATTATTTGAATTCACGTTATTAGAACATTGTATGGGTATTACTTTTTAATAATTAGCATATATTCTTTTTTTTTATGCTAAAATTTAATCAAATTAACAGTAAAGTATTCATGATACAATTAATTCAATGTTTTGTCAGAATTCTATGATTGAATTCGTTATTTGAAGGTTTTATTCTACGGGCAATGATTGTTGTAATCCAAATGTGTACTCATTGCCATCGTCATCAAATAGTGATGATAAACGACGACTACACATTGTCAATAATTGATCCAATGTTTTAGTAAAAACAGATCCTAAACGTAATGAATATATAGAACGTATTATATGATTATGCAGCATGATGAGTGATTCGACTGAAAGCACAATTTTCATCGAGCTCGTCCAATAACGGCTTGTTTATTGATATAGAATCACCCAGACTGAGTTCTGAAGTAACTCGAATCCAATAAACTCGTAAGAAGTTTTTATTTGACAAAGTATACCAAATGAAAGTTTTTTCATCATTTAGATGTTCACTATGGTTTAAATTCAGAAAGATAAATGTTAGCATTTGTCCGACAATTTCTTCATGCTATTTATATAGAACTCCTACTTCCATCAGATAAATAACCATATATTAATGATATCAATCGTTTATCAAATTCAGATAAGAATACAGAACGCAAGTAGTATTTTTGTTCTGAATAGATCAATGTTTTAATAGATATAATCAATTTCGAGTGTGGATCATCAGTATCCTTTATATGTTAGTTTATCTTTGTCATGAAGATCAATTTGGTTTTGATTGATTAGAATATCACTTGTAAATCATTTTTCATTCTCAATAATCTTCACTTTTGTCAATTATTTGAAAAAATTTATCAATATTTGTTTTATCCTAAAATTTATTTTTGTTATCATGAATGATTTTTTTTTATAAAATCAAATGGATTGCAACAGACAAAATGCCAGCTTCACAAGCAATCCTTAGATCGTGATTAAGATCACTAAAGTATAATGATTCTGAAAAATTCTATTAAAAAGAACAAACAATATTCTTCGATGATTTCAAATTTATTCAATTCTCAATCGCCAAGCGACACTTTTGAATACATAGTCTTTCTTCAATAATACGCTTTCATTTTTCATATTGATCGTTGCAAGTTTGAAACAAGGTTGATGTCAAAATGATTGATTTTTTCTCGATGTTTGTTCAAGCTCAAGAAAAAAAGGATCGAAATTGTGAAAAAAAACCAATATCTGCATGGTTTTTATTAGAGAAATCAATGACTTATTTCTTCATTCATCGAATCACAATAGATCGTTAACGATTACCCAATGAGAATGCTGGTTACAAGCTATCGGTTTCCAATGATACTCTTCATATAGAAAGAAGTTTTCTAATTTTTATCTCTTAATTACCTAGCACGTACTGTATTAGGAACAAGAAATCGAGAAATTTCACTAGGAAGCCTTTCAGTTGTTAGATGTTATCGATTGAGTTTGTTTTTCTTCTTTTTCTTGCATATTCTTTCAAAAGTTTACAATGAAAATGAAAGAAAAAAGTCCATAAAAACTGAACAGCTAGTTTAGTTAGGAATATCTTATTCGACCAATAAAAGTTCAGTTGTAATAAATCTTGTCGAAAATTGTTAGTTCATATTTATGTGTTATAATAATTATCTGATTAGAATAAAAACACACGTTGAAGAAAGTTCGTTCGAATTAATCTTGAATGTTACTTGTCAATTTTTTTATTATTTTGAACATTCTTAGATCCAGTGATAACATGCACAAGTATACCGAATGGAATAGCTATAAGTGCACCTTTCGTTGCCGATAAAGGACTAAATTTTGCTGGTAAACCAATAAGAAATCCTGTTAATCCACCAACTATGGAAGATGTTAATGCAAATTTATCAGCACGATTTTGACTTTCCGAATATCGTAAACGATATGCTCTATCCCATATTTTATACTGATTATATTGTTCCTTATATAATTTGGCATGCATCATACCAACACTGAGAACAGAACCAATGACAGCACCATATATTGAAGCTGTGCCAACACGACTTAATGTTAAAATCAATGATGGATTTTTTCTTGTTTTAAATAATTGATAAGGTAAAACAGTTGCTAGTGTTACTGTAGGTCCTAATTGAAGACCTTTATACAAACAATGCAGTGTTAATTCACGTTGATAATTAGGAATCAATGCACGTTGTTCATCGGTTAAATCGTCCATTGTTGAAAGAGACAATTTTCGGAAGATACTAACACCACCTTAGTTTATACTACTTTGACGCTTATTGGTTTTTCTCCTCTTATATGTATTTTTTCTTACGGCACTACATAGATGACATTAGATTCTTCATAAAAACATTTATTAAAAATAAATAAAGGATAAAGAACGATTGCGTCTCGCCAAATTTTTCTGTTCGCCACTGAACAACCAATCAAGTATTAGCCTGTCAGAAGTAGGAGAGGGTTATTGTTGAAATCTGATTGGAAGCCACAAACTGAGTAGTCGTGTGATTTGTGATTTCCCGTTTTCCAAGAATGCCGAGTTTCCATATTTTTTATTCTTTCATCGACCAGACAACATAGAAAAACTGTGCTTGTTAGCATCAACTCAGGAGATTCATTCAGACAACTTGATTCCATGCGGTTTTATGGTGAATTTCTACAAAACCGACGGAATCCTGGCTGCAGAACGACATTCTGATCCTTAGGATTGGAATCCGACGACATCCGTTATAGGGTTCTGAGAGAGCCCATAATGACGTCATTAAGTAATAATTTGCACTCAAATAGTAAATCAATATTTTCCCGTCAGATCCATTATTCATTCCTGAATCAGGATTCGGATAGGATTTCGCCGGTTGATCAGATCCGGTCGGATTCAATCACCTGGGAACAGATGTTTCATTGTTGCCGCTAACCTTTTCCATTCTTTTCGTTCTCATTGTGCAACCTACGTGAGGTTTGATGTTTTCCAACATATATGTATAAATATATGTCTACAGTATTTCTCTCTCTCTGATTCATAAATGTGAACAAGTTTTCTCCAGTTTTCACTGGATTTTTTTTTTGGAAATGGAGGCACCAAGTTATAGGTGAATAAAATGATATTCATCATCTGAAATATATCATCTCCTCTTGTATTAATCGACAAGCCAAAGTAAGAGAAATAACAATGAATCTAGCTAACATAGATCTTAGTTTTCAATTGATTTCTTCCTTCCTATGGACATTTAGTGGGTAGAATATTTGAAGTAAAGAGGAAATTAACATAACGTTAATTTTTTTCCCTTTTTCTTGATTATTTTACATTGATTTTTGTCTAAATATGTTTTGTTTACTGTGAGAGGTATCCTATCGATCGACTTTTCTGAGGGCGGGGGCCCCTTTAAACGCTTGTATAGAAGAATAAGAATCTTTAAAAGAAATCAAATTGTCACGTCAATAAATCTTTTTCTGTGTATCTGTGTGAAAAAAACACCGTCATCGTGAATGACAGATCATCGTTGTTCTAGAAGAACGTTTTTTCTTACTATAATCAGTATTTGTGTTTAGTCAACATGATCGTTTTAACATGATCATCAGATTTAGGACGACGAACAATAGAAAACTATGATGCCTAGAAAAACAGCCTGTCTGAATCGATGGTTGATTTAGGAGACGAAATGAACAACTGGTCATCGATTTGGAGGCTTCGGAAAATGGATGGATCAATGAATCTATGGTTCACTTGAAGGATGAAAAAGCAGTGAACTTTATTAGCGATTAGGGGCAGACTCGACGACAATTTTGGATAGAGTTCGACAATCAATGAACTCATCATATCTCTAACATGCGGAAAAGTTTCATCACCAGATTCATTCGATTTTTGCATGCATTCTCGTCGCATAGTCTTATTCGAAGTAAATTAAATACAGCGAATGAAAAGGGCTGAACGCGAATTGAATTGGTTTCCCTGTTGAAACAGTCGATGTTCTTATTTAACAAACCTGATTCGGTGTAGAACGTGTGTAAATACTAGTTGAAGTAAGATATCAAATATGTCAGAAGAAGAAGGACACATTAACTGATGAGTATGTTCTTGGCGAGATGATTAGTTGAATAGATCTTGTTGGCCTATTTCTTTTGTTCGTCAATGCTTATCTATAATTGATTGTTTGTCTATGGAAAAATCTCTCTCGTTATGTAATGTGACTTTAAAATCGAGTAAATGACAACGTAAACCATGTTACTACAAGGCTGACTTCGACAATCATCTTTATTTTTCTTATTGTTTATCGTCTCAGATGAACTTAGTCGTTTAATATTCATTTATGTTGATATTTGAACAGAGGCCCCTCAACATTAATCGTTCTCGTCGACTTTTTCAAAGAGCCGATTCGTAATCGAACTTGTTCATTGCAGTGAACATTCTCGTTATTCTTCTCTTGTTGCCAATGTTTGTTAATTGATATATGATTTCGAACGTCTTATAAACGATAACTATAGACAATAAATGATAAGCATAGTTGCACGAGCCCATCATCGTCGATAATCAATGTCGAATGTTGACTCTCGACACGTTCGATACGGAGGAGAATCTTTTTGTGAAATCAATTTTTATCGAATATGATAAATAGATTTCATGAAATGTATTCGATCTGTATAAGATGCAAAGAGAAGCTTTTCGGAGTCCGATAATCGCTCGTCTTCGAAGAAAGGTCGTCGTCATTGAATCGATGTAATAGTTTTCGTTAGTCGAGCAGATTGAATAAGGGTGATTCGGTTAAGTTCGGCGAACAATGTCGATTGAATGAAACGTTTATCGAAAAGATGATCTCAACTCATGTGAAAACACGTGCCAACACGTTCGTTTTCATGTTGTTTATCTGAAATGGAATAACTGAACAAAAATAAACGAAATAGATAATTCTATTTAATATGGCAAGCAACCAAGTTAACCGGGAGAGAAGATGATAAATACTGACGAAAACAACAAATGGAAGGGATCAAACGAACAACTAGAACAACAAGGAAAAAAATTGTCTGCTCATGTTTTATATTTGGTGATTTGAATTGAAGAATATCGAAATAGATTCTTATTAACAACAATTAGAATCCATCGACTGGTTATGTTAATCGAATAAACGATATTCAATTTTGTTTCCTTGTTCGAAAGACCTTGCGAAATTGTCAAGTAGACCATAGTCATAAATTCTCTTCATATTCTGTCGATGATAACGATTTATATTGATTCATGTCTACATTGAGTCGGCTGGTGGAGAAAAATAAATCTCCATGAAAAACAAGGAAACTCTTTCTCATTCTCTTTCTGTCCTTCTCGTCTGTGAAGATAAACGTTGACATAATCATAATAAGATGTTTGAGTAGAAAAGATGAAATTTTCTTCTTGATCCATTGAACCCGGCGTCTATCGATTTGAGAGTGAAAGAGCGTTCAATTGATAAATATATACGGATTCATATCTAAATCCGATTGACAGACCGGTCGATTCAGAAAAGCAAAAGAGAATAAATGATGATTTGTTTTTAATTCATGTGAATCGTAAACTTGTCAATGAATCTTTCTCGTGTCTAGAAGCGAAATCAACCTGTTTTTCCATTTCATATTGTCGACTTAATCGAAGAGGATTTTGAGAGACGAGATGAGAACGAAACACAAATATTTACTTTTATTAATTTCAAGTTTTGCCCACGAATCTAATTTATATGTTATGAAATCATTTGAACCTTGAGCTTCTGTTTATATAAACGATGATGTGTGAAAAAGGCATATTTATATGTCTAGTCCAGAGAGAAGTTGATCGACGTGTTCTAATTACCGTAAGAGAATTAGGCGAAAGAGAGAAACGTGTCGATGTTCAGCTGTCGGACATTGATCCCGATGATTAGGCTTCGTTTTCGACTGGTTTCAAATTTGATGAGAAAATGAAATGTGTTTATATTCATGAAACAGGCGTCTCGGGGGAAAAGGCTTGACAGAGAAATATCTTTTCCCTTGCAGTATAAATGTTAATTAAGATGAAGAGAGAAGACGACGTTTACTTGTTGACATGTGAAAGATAGCAGATGTTTTCTAATGATTTCCTAAAGAGAATTATTCGGAGGACAAATTTTAGCTGATTGGTACGAGCAAAGCTAATTCGATTGGCGAGTAGAGACAAGCATATTCGATAAACGTTTTTAATTTTATTTCGTCATTTATGCAAACAAAACACATGAATTTTGTATTCTAGTGATCGTTGTCGACAGACACGTTTTGACCTTTGAATTCACTCGATCGTAATCATTTATGTATCGATGAGAACCATGATATTCTATGATGATTGTCAACGAGACATTGTGTATAGTGAAAGGCTTGGTCGGTCAAGGAAATGAAACAACATCGAAAACACGAGTTTGTTGCCTCAGTAGAATTCGATTGCTTTTGTTCTTCTTCTCTCGTTAGTATTGATGGAAACAAGTTCTTCAACGATTTTGAGTGAACGATCTAACCGTGTCGAGATTTACAATGGCAAGTGCTTTGTCTTAGCAACAGATGAAGTTGATTGTCGAACGTCGAAAAACGAGAAAAGAGATTTAAAATCATCTAAAATGACGTTTGTTTAGAAGAAAAGTGGATTGAAGAAGTCATATGGAAAATAGGACTGTTTGATCATAAACACATCATCGATGTTCTCCTTGTTTCCTGTAGAGAAGTGAATCGTTGACGAACGGTATATGATTAGATTTCTACATGAACTTATGTTAAGAGCTAAGATTTCTCATCAACATTAAAGACTCGATTAATTATTGGAGCTCCTAGTAACATGTTTGATGTCAATTCTAGAAATGAGCTCGTTTTTAAATAAATCTCTCAAAATATTTCTCATCGATCGGAACGACGATTCACCCAGGATGACCGATTTCCTCCTGGATAAAAATATTCGTTGAATATGTATCATCATTGAATTATTCTCTGCTTAGTATTGGCTAAAATCGAGATAAACTCCACAAGAGAACAAATCCACGCTCGATGCTGTTTTCTTCCTCTCTCATCATTGAACGTCAATAGAACAGTTAGATACAAATAGGCTTGAATTTAACTATCAATCTATGACAGTCTACTTACTGAGCAGATCCCTCGACTTTATTCGATTTCGTTTCAATGATCCTAAAAAATTTCGATCGAGAGAGATCCCCGCAATTGCTGTTGATTAAGAAATTTGCTTTGGAAAATAATTAAAAACAAAAAGAGCAGAATGTTAACCTTAGTCTAAGATCTACGGTTATCAAGGAGATTGTTTCGTTGTCAGAGATACAAATAGGCTCGTATGTATTCTTCAAGGATAAGTTTAAATTATATTTCGAATGATATCTATTTTCAACTATGGATTTTCTTTTCCTCGTTTTAACCGAGAGAAGATCATTTTACCATTCGTTGATGTTTAATTGTTAATAAATAAAAATGACTCCTAAATAATTTAAACGTGAATTAGTTTTTATCTGAAAACAAGATGATGTCGAAAATTTCTTGTTGATTTTCTCGTTGTTTAACTGAAGCATGAAAATAACTGGCCAATAGTTAGTTGTTCGATAATGGTGTAAAAATGAATCCGTAAATAGGAATCGATGACAGATCTATGAGGACGATAGAAAATGTGCTAAGTATTGTTTCGAAGAATTTGATTTCGAAATATATCAATGACTTGCAGTGTTTATAATGAAAGAAAACTGTTATCTGCAGATTAAATAAACTTGTCCTGTTTATTACCAGCGAAATTGGAGACAACAATAGTTAAAATTTTGTTGGAACCAGAGTTTTGCGAAATCGAAAGATAAAAAAAGAAACGCTGCTACTCTGACAAGGACGTGTTTCTCGTCACGTTAAAATTTTCTCGGTCAGATCGAAGTCGAAACAAGAGACATATCAAATGTTATTTTATTTGAAATTTGTTACAGTCGACATGAAACGAAGAACATATTCAACGACAGTACCTGGCTAATTCATACAAGAGAGACAAACAAAAAGTTTCCTCCAGGAATATTCTTCCATAAAAATATTTGAATCTCTATATTGACTTATCATCGTGTTTCAACATGTATCACTTTAAATCGAATGTCTAGAATGAAGTCGATTACCTTTTCTCTCGCGTATTTAAACTATCTTCAGCATTATTATTGAAGATAATGTCAAATACACGTTGTACTAAACAAGTTCAACGTCTTCAGCGATTGTTCGTTGAGTTCAACATCATTATGTTCACACGAATTCTCTGAACCGACGAATCAACTGACAAGAGATGACCCGACGTTATTCTTATAGAATCATTATTTTTAATTCCAATTCGTTCGAGATCGATCATTGAACAACATAGATTCTACTATCGAGACTCGTTGATTTTCTAATGAGAACGAAAAGAGGAAAATTTCGATAACATTCAAATAAACCTCGAAGATAAAATTCTCATCGATGAAATCAAAGATTTAAATAATATCGAATAAAATGAAAATGTTTCTATGAAATATTCTCAGTTTGTGTACACCTTCATATCTCTATTCAATGTCTGACTTAATCTCGGTGCAGTCGATCTGTCTTTTCTTGGCAGGTGTTCATCGTTGTATAAATACGTTTGTTGAGAAAAGGAAGATCCTCAACCTCAACAAGAACGACATACTGCAGATAAACCAGAAGAAAAAGAAAATTTCAACAAACATATTCAAAAATGTATGAAACATAAACAATTAGAACCATTCAATAAAGAAAATCATTAATTTGCGCATGTCTTTTTTTATCTGCCGATCTTTAAAAAATCGTGTTTTAAATAGATAATATTACCTCTCTATGAATAAAAATTGAAGCAAATATTATCTTACATTTAGAAGTCGAAGAGGTCTGTCAAGTTTTCAACTGAAGGATGAGTAGGAGTTGATATTCTAAAGAATGAACAGTGAGGCGAATCAAGACTCGACGTGAAGAGTGGAATCAACACTGAAGTGTATAAATGTTAAATATCCAAATTTAGCTGACAAGAGGAGAAGACATATAGTCAAACAGTTCTGGTGCTTAAGAGTCCACTAGTTGGAAACTTCAAAAAAAATTGTCGACTAGAATCGAGTTTTTGATTTCAGTATGCATCCTCAATCTTCAACCGATCTCTCAGAATTAACTCGAAAAATGACTAATCAAGAAATAATCCAGAAAAAAACGAAATGTGACATTGGATAAGTTAAGTGTGTTCAATAGTATTTGATATGCACAACTGTACGCGCGACATAGAATGGTGAATTAATGTTTAGCAGATGAACTGCAACATATGTATAGTACGAATCATTCTGATTGTTGATGCATTTTCGTGCTGGAGTGTGCAACAGTATTGATAACGATATATTTAAGTTTAGTTTGCACCGTAGACTGCTGGACAATTGTAATCTAATTTGATTTTCAATCTTAGCCACACCAACACTTTCACTTCGATCTTGAGAGCAAGCTATGAACAAGGTTCACTGATTATTCAATATTTGTCTTTTATTTTTCTCTGTCAATGTATTTATAAGTGTCATCATAGTTTTTGGCAGCTGGATGGAACATTTTCTTTGGACCATTACTATATAACGACAAATATTTCGTATGAATGTTCCCCTTTTTCGATCACTTGTTCAACGCGTATGTTAAATACACTTTTCTTGTTAAGAAATTATTTCCATTCTCAAGTTAATTATTCTAGCGACTACACGAAATAAGCTCGCGTATCTTGATAGGAATGATATATAATCAGTCACACATGCCTATACTTTTTAGGCTTCGAAAATTGAAAGTTATGATTCAAGACAATAGCACAAATCTATGGACAATCGTGCTATCACCCAGAGAGAACGTGCTATTGTAGAAGTTTCAAGAAACTGTCAACTTTAATAATTATATGATGATAGTAAAAGTATGAATACGGACATTTTGATTATTAATAACGTTACAGTTTTACAAATAGTGAACGTAGAAATACATACGGAAAACTTAAGTTTAGGCAGTTTACTTCTAAAATGATATTAAGGTAATATCGATGAATTTATGCACATCTTTTTATTCTATTATGACATAATCTCTTGATTACTGTTATCACCATGACTTTTTGTTTTTGATACACTAATACATATTAGAAACAAAAAAGGCACCGTATTTTCAAAACGGTGGGTTTTAGGGAGACTAACATGCACTCTCAATCTTTTCACAATGCTGAAGAGCAAATCTTACCCTCCTACCCAAACAGTATATTTCACGTAGCGATTATTGACTCATTTCCGATGCTTAGTAATGATCTTCAAAACTATGTCGGACTGCTATATAATCAACAAGACAATAAATCTCAACTATGTGCGATGCATAAATATACATCAGGTTACATCGAGAAAGCAATAAACAATATTCTGGGGTCTATTAGGGTCAGTAGGTTAAGATCATGGTATATACATATCTGTTATCTACTTTCAAGAAGTCTGGGTTCTTCAGAGATCATTACATGTATTTCATAGAATACAGATATATACTGTTACGTGTACTAAATCACTATGAAATAAACTTAAAGACTCTCATATACTCCTGAAGATTTAAATATATATTTCGTACTCTGTCTTCGGATTTCAATTTGAAATCAGAAGCATTTTTTTATGTCAGATTGAAATTGTATGCCTGTTGACATGCATTTCAACTCAAAGAAGGCCCATTCATCTATGGAAATTCAAGTGAAGTTGAGTTGCCGTATTGAGAAATTTTCTCTGATGTCCTCTTATGACTTCGAATGATTTTTTGTTTATAGATATCACATAGTGTTCTAGTACACGCTCTAAAAGATTATCATTCCCTATTGAGATTTACAGAAGTTATCGAACAATTAGAATCTCTATTTAGCAGAGTCATCTGTAAAAAGTCTGGTTGTCAAAACAACTGTGTTTTTTAATTTTATTTTGATATTATCTTTCTTGGAATGTCTCATATAGAACTTTGCACGTAAAGACTTTCAGAGTTTTGAACTTGGTATGTTCGTAATATTAAGTTTTCAAAGCACCCATGTCCTATATGTTATACTGGGCTTCGAGAAGCATCCCTGTTTTAGAAATGTTTCTATCTTGTAGATGCGAGACCTAACAATTCAGAAATATTTCATACAAACTATTGTATACGAGATCTTCCAATCAAGATATTTTCCACATTCAATAATTTCTATATATCCAATGAGAACCGATATTCTTGTAGAATTTCCTCCGGGAAAGCTATCTAGTATCTATAGATGATAAAAAAATCGAAAGGGAATATCCGAAAATATTTGTATACATAATAAAACTCTTGATATTTATAGGTTATAATCACAATGATGGTAGCGTTATCTTTCATCGGGGTGAAAGTGACGTTCAAGTCAATGAATTTTATCATTCGTTAATGAGTATCTGTTCACTTGATAACTTGTCAAGTGAAAATAAAAGAACTTGACAGGGAAACACCCACCACAGAAGCATGTGTAAAAAGTTTCAACGTATTGTAAAAACTCATGTAGAGCATGCTCTTTTACAGTCACAGCTACAGTGGGGTTTCCTAAAACCATTAAGTTAAAGCTGCATTGCTTCCTCTCTTACTCGATTGGTAGAATATCTCTTATATGGATTCAACTTCGTCTAGCCATCTTAATTCTAAACCATTCGAGTAATTCATGGGCATATATTGCATCAGATAAAGTCAGTTGATTCAATTTTTATACAGTAACATTTCAAAGATCGGGGAAGCCATTGGCTTTGAATTCCTATTAATCAAGGTAGTGGCTTTCGTGCTCTTGCCTACTTTAGTCATAGCTTTAGTGGTGAACTGGCAATTGACTTTGATTTTGTTATGTTTGATACCTGTAGTCATTTGTTGTTCATTGAAAATTTCTAAGATATGAAATATTGTTCAATACGATTATTAAATCTGTCTTAAATCTCAAAAGTCACTGCCTGTGAAACAATCAATGAGTTAATGATACATTAAAAACCGGGAAAAGCTTTTCAAGAAGTGTTTAGTTCGTTGTCAATTGTTCTTTCTTTTAATGATACCGAATTTGAGCAAAAGCGGTAAACGAAAATACAAAAATTATTGAGAACCTGTTCAAATTAGTGGAGAAAGAACTTGAATCTTTTATAGAAAGTTTAATGAAACTTTTTCTTTATACGGTTTAATAGTAGAAAAAATGTTCTGCATGTCTCTGATATTTGATCGTTCTTTAACGAACGCATTATGATAATGAAATTTTAATATTAACTGTGTGTTATGAAATCTGATCGTAAGTAGTCTTCCATTTTTCTTATCTACATGAATACCTAGCTTTCCATACATATTCGTTTATAGAAAAAAGTGGCGGTAGTAGAATTAAAACGAAATACAGTAAAAACGTTCACTGTAAAGAACGCGTTTCTGAATTTCGTTTTTTTGTATTGACGGTTAGGCACTGATGACCCATGTCATCAATACAGAATCACTTTTAGCGGTTAATCACGGTATCTGTGATAACCACCAGTTTACCGCCGTTTTTTGCTCATTTTCATCTCATGGGAGGGTGCAAGAAAAAGACATTTAAAATGGGGCAGTCGATGATTTAGAACGATTAAAATGCGTTGCAAAAGGAATGCAAAAATGTCAAACACTGTTAGACCATGTTGAAGAGTTTCTAAGCCATCCAAGTTTTTTCTTGATGAAAAGAGCATTGTCTAAACTGGAAATTTCTTACTAGACATATTTTGCCAGGATGAATCTGAAAACGAGAAAAAATTCAAACTCCAGTATCTCTAAAAACATTCGTGCAACTTAACCATCCAATAACATCACTCTCTATTTTTATTGATTTTTTTTAATAGTGAAAGAGAATGGAAAAACCATGTTGTTCATGCATACTTTCTCTAGAGATAATGACTGATATTGTTGCAGGCTGACGATTCGTATTAAAATTCGACTTTCACAAAACTTTAATTTTTTCAATCTTTGACTAGAGAGCCAAGAACGAATTTAAAATTTTGTAACAAAATTGATATCGATAGAGTTTTTTATGTTTTACATTTTGATGCATTGTTTTTAAAGTTTGGTCAATGCATCCCAAAATGTTTCAAAACTACAGATTGTTGCTAGTTGCAAGAGCTGTTTTTAGAAGTACTTGGTTTCAGACATTTCCTTGTTTTCAGATTCATACTTACGAAATATGTCTGGTACAAAATTTGCAGTTCAGACATGGCTCTTTTCATTAAAAAATATACTTTCATGGATTAGAAATCGTCAACATGGTCTAAGTGTTTGACATTTGGGCTAGAATTAGATGAGAACCAAGATGAATGACAGACATGCTCAAGCATATCAATTTAGTCAAAAGAGAAAATCAGTTGCGTCGACCTATTTACATGAATGCATATTACTAATATAGTGTAGGTTATGTAGCAATGTGAGCTTAGTACCAGAACTCTGCCACAAATAATACTTATGTTAATCTTGAGCAATAGATCAAGACGAAAAATTCATAATGATAGCTAATTTTGTGATCTGTAGTAAATAGCTTGGTGAAATTCACCCCATCAACAGGATATGCGTGACATGAAAAATTGTGTACGATAGCATTCTGACAATTAGACTCTTACGTGCAGTCTGATTGAAATACCTGCTGTTGCACAAGCGATTGTAATCGATCGATGTGTGTTATTTGATTTACAACCATCGATATCAAATGATGAAGACGTTCATTTGTATCTTCTCTGTTTGACTTTCGTTGTCAATGGTTGAAATTGAAGATGAATTTTTATTTTGTAATTTTTCGACAAGATTCGCATGTTTACTAATAAATTATTGAAGTTGATTTTTACACACTATTAATTGATACAAACTAAATACCGAATTTCTCAGACAAAAATCAAATTAGGAAAATAATAACTTTTGACGGTTAATGTGATCCTGTAGTTCGAGTCTAGATGAAAGAACAAGGCATTTTTCATTGAGATATTTTGTTTCTACGGACTATCGTTCAATTATTTTTTGTAATGATTGAAAACAAAATTTCAATGTCGAATATTACTCTACATCTAAAGACACAAATTTTCCTTTTATAAACTAAGACTTACTCTTCATTGGATGAACAACTATCGGCATTTGACGTAGTGGATGACTGTTTCAATTGACTTAGATCTTATTGTAACAGTTCTTTCTCATGCTGAATAAATAAAAATAATTTTTAGTGTTGCAATAATTGTCACTGCGAACCTATAGGCGAAGTAACTGATGTAACTATCTATGTCTAGCAAGGAAAATTTGCTGGCTGAAGAATCGTTCTTTACTTTTGAATATACACATCATTTATATCCGTGTGGATTTCAGCTACTTTAAGAAAAAATCGAATTTATAACGATCTCCTGTCCCATTCATTGTGGTTTATATGGAATGTGTTCTAAAGAATCTCAGAATTACTACATGTCTTCAAGCTACGGAACGCAACTTCTGCACTCTTCGATCAGAACATCACGAATTCTAATTCGTTCTACGAAGGATATCTCTAATTAGTTTTCTAACAAACATTCATTTATTCTATGACAGTGTAAGTAAAAATAATCATCCTGTCTAAAAAATACATATTTCAATCAAACCATCCATCAATAGTCGAATGAAATCACTGAAGAATGTCGTACGCTAAAAAGAATATTTGAAATTAATTTCCTATAGGGAATTAAGAACTCTCAATGAAACACGATCATATTATACCTATAGGCACAACCGAGAGAAAAAAGCTTTCAGATTACGAGGGAAGATGGTGTACCGAGATCGATCAAAATATTACACTTAGCATTCTTTGAACTTGAGCCTAGGGATGAAAGATGTCGTTGACACAATAAGCGTCCTACAAAAACAGATTTTCACGAAATTTAAACATTATCCAATCTAATCCAGAGTTCTATGTGAATTAAAATGGAAAAACCTAAATAATCTTCAACTGTTGACTAGGAAAAACTTCATTCATTTCTCGACATTGTGCCTATAACACGATGATTCTTTAATTTTCCATAATTTTTTGTACTTGGTCTTCAACTAGTGCATCACATTCTTCTATAAGTAACTGTACTTGTTCTTCATACATATTCGTTGTTGATGCTCTATCATCTAGTATACGTTGACATTCATGTTCCATTTCAGCGAGACGTTCACGAAGTACAGTTCGTTTTTTCTCGTTTTTAGCAAGCTGTTGTTGAAGATGATTTATTTATTTTTCATGGTTCTCTATATGTTCGAGTCGTTAGAAAGTTTAAAAATTGATTTTAAATTTGGCTTTCGAGTAAAAAATTCTTGAACCTCGGCTAGTTGATTGATGAAAGCAGAGAAATATTTTCGTTATCAATCGAATAGTGGCACGTTGGTAACGAACTATAATTATAAAAGGAAAATCCTTTTAAATATTAGCTCTCGCTAGGATTTCATCTAAAATTACTTTTGAAGTTGATGAATTTCAGTTTGTGCTTAATCATAGCTGTTCTGTAGATTAATAATTTGTGCACTTTGATTTTTGACGATAGCTATCAAATGATCAAAACGCTTCAATGTTTTACTGTGCGTGTGTGAAAATAAATCAGGTTGTTTGATAGCGTATTGGTTTATTTTTTCTTTCATAGCACGGAGTACCCGTCTGAATGTATTGGTGATGGATTGTATTATTTTATGAGTTTGTTTTATTGATGCATCTAGAAGATATGATTTTAATAGTCAAATAATAGCGAAATAAAAATCAAACGAATCAGTAGGACTCTCAATTCTAATTTCTTCTAATACGTTGATATGATGTTTTCAAGATGATATCATGCACATTACGGGTACATCGATAGAAATTATATCGATCCATTTTCAAATGAACATAGCTGCATTTCTATTTTGTAATATAGTTTTTTAGCAGTGTAAATTTACATCTTTTAACGAATTTTATCCGATAGATTGCATCGAATACCAATATCATATGAAGATTTTACTTTATTATAATCAACATAAACGAGTAATTCAAGAAAAGTCACCGATCAAATAATTATTTGAATACGATTTTATTCGTTTAGATTAAAATCTCTTTCGTTATTTGTTCATCTAGTAACCATTGAATGTTTCTCAACTTTTGCACACCCGAAGATTTGTGCAAATTTTCATACATATGCAATCATTATGTATTTATTTTAGTCGTAAAGGAAATGATCAATCGAATAATATTCTCAAAATTGACTTCACACATTTGTTCATTGTAATTAGAGAAATTTTTTCAAAATATATTGGCTGCTCGTAACATGATGAGGATACATCAATAAAATCTAATACTCTGATAGAATATCTCAGCGCAAAGAAAAAATGCAGTATTTCCAGGTTTACAATTCATCTTTCGATTAGCTCAGTAACAAAAAGATTTACTTCTGAATGCTATATCAATGTTTTGGTTCATATCCAATGATTTCTTGATCGATTTCACAACAACTTTCAAATACCAATGTACTCAATTCTTTTGGAAAAACTCAAATACTTTCTTGATGATGTTTTTAACGCACAGCAATACGAATTAGTTAGTGCATGTTCATTCACTCTGACTACTTTTTACCAATGAAATTTCGTTAAACGGCAATCATTCACTTTTACTATATTTCTTACAGCATGATTTATCGGATCTTTTTCTAACAAAAACTCTGCTCTGTGATGTTCATTTTCTTAATCTACTAGATATGAAATTCTAAATTGGAACTGATGAATTTAAAAAGTACGGGATCCTATAATATATTAAATCAATAAAAAAGTAGGGGGACTGATTACTTGTTTGCTAATGATAAAAAGATACTAAATCATATTTGGAAATCTATATCTGATAATCAGACCTTTTCATTAGATATTCACGTAATTGTAAAGACTTATTGAATGTTTAATTTAGAAAAACGTTATGTTTCTTACCAAATTTCTATGGGATGGTACGGGACGAGATCGATTTTGTTCTGCATCCCGCCAAGTGCACATTGAGAGTCTTTTCTTTAGGAGTGGAAGGGAAGGGTACGGTTTCGAGAGAAAGACAGTATATTTCAGTGATTTGAATGATTCTACAATTCTCCTCTCTTCTTTTCAGAACAAGTACGCCCACACCCAGAAAATATCGGCAATTTACTTTTTCTCAGATCAGTTACTCGATGTATAGTTTTTAAACGTTTACTTTTTATTCAGCTTTGCATCTCTTTATTTTTAAAATAAAAATGCTGTAATACCAGTATTGCTTTGAAACAAATTCTCTGTGAACTAAATGATTCATATTACAGAAATATAAGCTCGCTGGATTTTTTTCAATAGTACTTCGAAAAGGAAGATTTATGTACAGATGAGGTGGGATAGAACAGGAAGACTTTTTAGTTGTCCCATCGAGGTCTATTTCTTACCGTTACCATCGTTATCTGATTGTATTTTTTTTTGAAACATTCTGGAATTCATTATAATCTTCTGGCGCTTCATTTTCATGAAAACGTTCGTTATGATCTTGCTGTAATTGTTGATATCGTCTATTATCATCATCCTTTTTCTAATAGATGTTCAGAATTATTTTCTAAATTCCATAAGTTAACTTCATATTTTTTTTTCATCTAGAACATTCAAAGATTTCTTCGAATCTAAACTTTCAAATTGACAATTTTTCCCAGCAGCACAAATTTGTTCCAATTCAAAACAACCATCTGCTGCTGTCGTTACATCTGTTCGTAACTGATGAATTTCTTCTTCACGTTGTCGAGCAATAATGAGAATAATAACATTCTTAATTAAAATACAAAAAATGACAAATCAGATAAGGAACACTAACTTCTCTTGGTGAATCAATAGATTGAATTGTTGAATTAAATGGTAACTGATTGAAATGTTGTTCTAAATCATTCATTGCATTCATTTCATGCTGCAATTCTTGATGTTCTAAACTAACTGTATTTTTATGGTGTTGCAGATTGTAGGGTGTGGGTGTTGGCGAGAATGTGAGTAGGGTGCCGGTGTGGGTGTGTATGTCATTGTGTTTCTCGGTGTTGGTGTCGGTGTTGATTAAAAGAAGAAAACTCACACTTACACTCATCAACACACACACCCACCCACAGTTTCACCAAGCAACGCCCACACCCACAAGCATAACACTTTGTCCACTACTTGTCAGTCAGAGAGTTGGCCCGATAATGCTTGGGTTTCTACTGAGTTTCAACGTGTAATTGCAACGAAAGAAAAATCATTGAGTCAATTTCTACGTCCTCCACGATGGATTATCATTTATCGCAATCAGCATCAAATTTTTCTCTCTGCTCAAGAAGCCAATCATTTGATTGGTCGTCTAAAAAATCTATATTACATTCAAAATTCGACGAACCACTTGTCACCACAGTACGCCTGATTTTGCCTCGGATTAGACAAGGTCAATCGATTTTAGTAAATAATACAATGTTGACGACTTCTTCGTTAAATAAATTTCCCAGTATTGATAATAGTTGGCGCATACCACTCAATTGGTTGGCTCAATCATTTGTCTTTAATGGTACTCTGTACCTTGAAAATGTTGAAGAACAAATAACCTATTGTCAGTTGTTAAGTTGATGCCCAAAACCTCGAACAGAAGAAGAAGAAGAGGAAGCATTTGAAAAGGGTTGGATTGATATGAATGGGTTTGTCTGTCATTCAAAGCATCTTCGTCAATTACAAATGAATCCAGGTCAATTCAATGTGAATCCAATAAGATTCGTCAAACAATTGATTGAAAGTCGAAATGAATCCCACGCATCTATTCTATCACATATGGTGAGTATTATTCTTAATTCACGCAAACTTAGGCTTAATTGACTACAATCCATATTTTATTTACGTACTAGAACACATTTTGGGTGGGGCATGTGAATATGGGTGGGTCCTTTACTGTCTCATACCCACGCCCACATTCCGCACCCACACCCAAGCCACCACATCCTACTTGTACATTAGCAAAGATTTCTGTTAATGCAAATGATTGAGAAGTTGATGCTGTTTTGTTGAAAGATAATTTTTCTATTCATATATAAAGACAAGTGCTAAATTTTCTTCTTGATTAACTTGCACACGATATTCTGATGTAAACAGTAATATTGTCGAGTCAAGAAAAAAATAATGCTTACAGGGTGGCCATAGTCTATGGTTATAAATGAAAGAATGAAGTTATTTCTGTATATTAAGAATTTCAAAAGGGTAGAGGTGGATGAATATGTCTTTAACAACACTATAATCACAGTCATATTCGTCCAAAGTCGCTCATCCATCAGTTTTCAAGCACAGATGTTTTATTTAGTTTCTTTGTTTTATATTATAATTTATTTGATTGCTCAACAAAAATATTCATAAAAAGAAGTTTGAATTTTTTTTGTGAGTTGAATCTCATGGATTCCTCACATTTGATTTGTATTACGTCTCATTGATATCGAGTTCAGAAAAGTATCAATAAATGGATGTATGCTCGAGTACGTCATATTCCATTGCGAATTATTTCTTAAATTATGATATCAATATAAGCCTTGATAAAGTATTAGAGTATCAAGCGATGCGACAGAAAATAGCATCACTATTAAAAAAAACAGTACAATATTTACAAAAGGGTTTTGTAGTGTCATTAACCATTCCTCAAATTTGCATACATCCTTTTTGAATATATCTTAGTTTCATAAACCTTTTTTAGGGTACGGGACAATTTCATAAACCCTCGAACATTCAAAAGATTTATGATAGCACATCATAAACTATTTAAGGGTTTATTATTTTTTTGAACAAAGGAGGGTTTATGACACTCTAAAAACCGTTTTTGTAGAGTTTTATATTGTGCTGTTTTTCATTACAGCGTAGATAGAGTTTATTTATTTTTCAATATAAATATTTGTCTATTTCGTCTAACAATGAATAAACTCTAAATTTTATACTGAGATAAAACTTTGAGAATATAGAAAAATGGTGAAGCAGAAAACGTATTGTACAGTAAAAGCAAACCTGAAGCTTAAAGCTTCTTACATATATGTTCATTTGTCTTGATCTTAGATGAGGTAAAAGAAACTGAATTATTAAAATAAATGTCATCAAGTAAACGTCAACAAAGTGTTAATGAAAAAAAAAATTAGGAAGAACTACGGTTAGACTTAACAAGCGACAGAAACACTCATGTTATTCTATAAATAAATCTTCACTTAGAACTTAACAGTAGATGCTCGACGAAGATGAAACATGATATAAATGCAATATCATTTATTTTTGCAAGATTAAGACTGAAACAAATAGTATATCATAAACTAGTTTTTCGTAAAGTACGTGAACAGACTAATTACAATTTTTATAAGATTGTTAATAAAAGCAAGTAAACATCAAACTAATATTAGTTTCGATGTTTAATGGAATCAAAAAATGCATTTTATCACGCGCTCAATTTCTTAGAAACATAGGAAACAATGTTTTCAAATAAGCATTTTGTTTATGTTATCAAAACAAAAGGAACAGAAAGGGTACGATAAAAATGATCAATCCAATCACTCCGAATTTGCTTTTGTTGTCAAAATCATTGTTCGTTTTTTTCCATTGTTAATATACACGATGCTTATCTTCAATGAGTTTTTTTTCGATACTTTAGAAATTTAAAGCTTTGAATTGTTTCATTCATTGGTGGTATTGCTGCCTTTGTATTCTTAATTTGATAAAGAATAATGGAAAGACTTTGTAAGCATTGCAAATATCAGAATGACTTACCGACGATTTCCAGATAAATTACACTACCAACATCCGATCTTCTAATCTTTCAACTGTCTAGTTTATTTTTTGTTTTCAAGTTTCTTGAATAACTATATTAAAAACAGATCGTTTTAAAAATCATACTCTTTTTAGTTCAGTGAACAAGCCGAATCTGTGTACAACAGTAAATGTACCGGTTTTTAAACCTGGCAAAGGTACACTTTTATTTCTGGATCGATCGCCCGCTATCATATTCTGCAAATCGTTTTTGACTTCTTGATACAAATTCTTTACTATTGTTAAATGTTCATTTTCTAAGTCACATCGGTCTAATTGTTTAATTTTTCTTTAACAGCTGTTATTTCTTTTTCACTGAATAACTCAGATTCCTGATATAGTTTCATTATTGCCATCAATTGTTCTTCAGCTGAAACGTACTGATGCAGTGCTACATAAAGATCAGCTAATTCGACGTGACTCGCAACTATTTCAGACATATAGTCTTTTGGTTTTGATGCATTGATTTTCAATGTGCAATCGTGTTTCATTAACTGGTATTCAAGTGCTGAGTTATGCGCATCTTTATGCTTATCATAGATTCGAATTATTTTCTCACAAGTAGCTTTAATCCAAAGTAAATTTGGTTCGAACTGTTTCTTGTAAACTTCAATCGCTTTTTCATAATTAATTAATGCATCATCATATTTATGTATCGCTTGTTGAAAATTAGCTAATACTTCACTCCGATCGGCAATACCGCAATAATCAGATGAACGATGTACCAACAAGCTTTCAATACTTAGTTGCATGTGATGTATGGCTTGTGAACAATTATGTGTTCGCTCCTTCTCGTCATTGCTGATTTCCATCTTGCTTTTGTACACATCACTTAACAGATCGAATATCTCTATCTTTTCATAATCCGTCACAGTATTTTCAATCGCTGCTTGAAAATACTCAATAGCTAGATCATAATGTTTTGTAGCCGCATTTGCATCATCTAATTCATCTGGATAACAGTCACCGATACCTTTGTAAATTTTACCAACATCGACGTAGCAATTTAATTCTGCATCATCGATGTATTCAAGCCACATTGTCAATACTTCAGAACGAGTTGATAACACTGAAGCGTAGATTTTTTCTATATGTTTTTCAGAATATCGACCAAGATAATAATCTTTCATGTCAAAAAGCCATTTTTCTAATGGATATATATTAATCAATTCGTTGAATATTGTAATTCTGACGTCAGGTGACTCCTTGTAAAGAACATCTTCAAATATACTAACACAGTTTTTCAGCGTTTTTCTCTTGCTTACACTTTCAAATTCTCGATCATCTTTTACATGATCATCATTTGCTAATTTCAGTTTAACGATCCAACTTTTTTTATCGTCATCGTATTTACAATCATCGGGTTCGATCTCAAAATATGTTGTGATCATGAATAAAATTTCAGATTCCTCTGGAAAGTTGCTCAATGAAGAAATATCAGCGTAAGAACGAGAATTTAGCCGAGCATCAATTTCAATTTCAAATAAAACACACTGAATCTCATCGTCAGGTTGTGATTGATTTGTATACCATAACGCTAAATCACGATTAGTGGTCGCTGAGAAGAAACTATTGTTGACAATTGATGATGCCGTATCATAGTCACATTCTTTAATCTTGTTGATTTCGTCGCGTCTTATAAATTGTCCTCGGTATACAATTAATGGTCGATCTAAATTCTGAATGGATTGGTTATGTTTCAATTGTTGATATATATCCTGTATAAAAAATCCGAATAAAAACAGTACTTCAATATTGCGTTGTCGTAAGGCACGATTTAATAAACGATGAACAAAATTGTCACGTGTATACCACCAAATAGCTTTGTCCGATCTATAGTCTTGTTCAAAATTTTCCAGAACTGTTAGTTCTGCTTCTTTACCATTACAATACTCTCTTAATGCTTCAATAAATTTACGTCGACAATCTTCTGGATATGGTAAATAACACAAAATATCAACGATATCTACCAATAAACTCATAAATCCATCGGTAGTATTTTCTTGTCCGAGTTTGCTAAAAATCGTCTCGTTATCATGGTTTAAATATTTATGAACATCATCTTTTAGCTCGCTTAATAATTGTTCAATGTTTGAATGTACTTGCTTAATCTATATGAAAATTGAAGAACAAATGCATTGGGGATGATGGTGAGGTATAGAAGTTCTGAGAGAACGATAACAAACAAGTATATTCGAAAATTAGACAGCGTTATCCTCTCGCAGTTAATCACTACGCACAATTTTTGTACGAAAATTTCTTTCCACCATGCATCATCTTGAAAGTGTTTTTTATGATACTTTCCCATCTCTCAACAAAATAAGCAAAATAATTTTGTAACCTCATATAGGAGATCTATGGGGCACATTCAATCAAACTAGATGTATGATTTCACTAACACCAGTGAACAATGCTTCTTACCTTTGAATAGTTTGAGATCCATTCTTGTTGAGCATTGTTGGTCGTATTATAAATATAAATCGAATAGACGTTCTTGAGATTGTACACGTTAGATACTTACTGTTCACCTAGGTCGACAGATGTGATTATAAATGTAGTCGTGGCCTTAGTTTGTTCAATAAACTGCTGACATTGTTCAACATTTTTAAATAGTTTCGTATAATCAACAATTTTTCTTAAGTTTTCGAGCGAAGCTAATGTATCACTTACTTGGTTTCTATCGACCGTTGGATCTAACCATACTAACTGATGTGATTCAAGATTGATTTTTTCACGATCAAAAATTCGACGTTGCTGCATGACATTGTATGTAGAAGTGTTCTGATAGTCGTCTTGTACCGATGGTATTGTGGATGTTGTTGTGGTTATTGCTGTTACGAATGACGATACTAAAGATGTGCTTGCCTTAGACTCCATTTCCATTATTGGCATAGATGACTGCTGCGAATTTTTATTTATGAGTTTGTCGTGTATTTCGTCTTCTGAGTCGAAGCGTTTCGCTGATTTCATTCTCATACCTAACTTTAGCTTTTCTGCAGCACTCGCAATTGATAGGAAACAAAATAAACTAAAAATCGTAAACAACGCAGCTTCATATATTTTAGTCATTTTTTGTACTCATCATTCCCATCCTTCCTTCCCATCGCAGAAATTCATAGCAAAGCTTTACTGTCAGTTTCCTGGAAAAATAAAAACAAAACAAAATCAGTACTGTTTTATTGATATCTCCATGGCTCACTTTACATGCTCACATATCATAAAATTCTATCAAATTCTATCCAGGAATTACCCCGTACCTGTTAAATTAATGATTGGTATCTGATTAGTACTTAATTTGTCACTGATAGTGTTTTCTCAACGATGTCTATTTCATTAGACCATTAAGCAATAATCACAAAAATAATAAAAAGCGATGCACTTACATATATACTATACAAAAACAAAACACGCTTTGTATATTTCTTTGCAATGCTTCCTTTTTTACGTATATATATATATCTATAACGATGGTTGGAATTCGAATGAGTAATCTCGTCCACAATCGCTATGATCGTCTTGTTCTATACTACTCTTATCTGCATACACGAATAAAGAGAACCGTAAAAAACACGTTATGCACCTTTTCTTGAGTGTCAGTGTGGGTATGGGGTGTATGGATGTGGCTTACAATGGAACGGTCTCCACTGATGAGCAAACCGGACGACCACGTAGAGCGCAAATGATCACACTCATTGAGTAACTAACAAATTTAAAATATGAGTTGCTGATGGCTCACTTTGACAGAGATATTCAATTTTTAAGTTTCACATCAATAGAGTGCAGAGGGTATGTGTGTCGGTATGGTATTACATTCGCATACACAAACGCCAGCACCAAACAACCGAGACACACCCCGACACCGACATCCTCTCGCCAATATTTAAGTACTACGGGACTAAACGGTATGTTTATGTACAGTTTACTTCAATAATCTTAAAACTTTTATTTCTACGACATATTTCAACATCAGAAAACGGTAACAACTTTGATTGGAAACGAATTGAGTCACATTGCATGAAGACTGACTTACAGAACGGCATAACTGCACTGTAACTGTGGTACTCTGTCATTATTGTATTATCCCGGGCAAAATACGAATTCCTGCATGCGTCATTTCACTTTGCTCTCCTTTCTATTTGCATGATATTCGTGTACCCTGGATACGGTTACGATCCATACAATTCAGTCGATCCCGGGATCCGCTTTCACCCCTTGAAAAAATGCGTTTAAAAACGGACTAAAAGATTATTTTCTGTCATTTGTTTTTCTAGGAGACTTCATCTTTGCAGCAATTTATCGTTAACAACTCATAATGATAGTTGAATTCGTTTCAGGCATATCAATAAGAAGACAAAATAGTTGTTGAATTGAATGATTAAGAAACCGATTCTAAACAAATAAAGCTATTCGGTGGAATGAAGATTGAGATTTCCTTGAGTGCATAATACGAAAATCTGTGATTATCGGAGAACCACTGAACTTAATTTAAGTTACAGAAAAAGTGTGATTCAATTTGAACCAATTCCATTTTTCACGCAAATGGAATAGCAGAAATAAAAGTACTCGTCCGATGACGCGATTAGCAATCGTGTTGCGTATCACAAATGTAGCATAATACACAGATGCCTATATGTTCAGCTGCATTTAAGCCACATGATTATGTGGACATTCGATTCCTTGATCTATCTAGAAGCGATTCAAAGTGAAACGTCTTGACTCTCGTATTTGCCATGCTACCAAAAGTAGACGAAAAATATCCCATGAGTAATGCATCACGTCATCAACACCTTTAAGGTGAATGTTCTACTGGAACATCGAATAAGCTATGATGAAATTGGGTGTGGATGTGGGTGTCATACTTATAAGCAGTCGCCATTTGTAGATTTTCTGCATCATAAAAGGATTCAATCATCTTAAGATAAATAAAGAAAACCTTTTTGAATACATGTACAGATAGGAAAAAAACTACTTGGATTTGTGCGGTGTGTATCACTCAATAGAAAGTTTAAACGATTTTTTTATCAGAGAAAGTAAACGAAATTTCTGACGTGTTGTATTAGAAGAAAATCAAGCAAAAACATTTTAATCTTCACCATAATAGTTCGAGTCTTTATATTTATGCAGTATTCAATTTTATTCATTAACATTGAAAACAAAACGAACTTAACAAATTTTTAAATCAGATTTTTTGAAACATATCGACCACAAGTTATAGGAATATTCAATCGATAATTATCACAATCTTTCATTACTATGAATACTTCTGGACGACAAAAACTGAATCTTGTTTGTTTCATTTTCGCCGTCCCATAGCTGTCATAAATCTATTTTCCGGCGTATAGTAGGGCACGGTTTTTCCAAGAACAAGTCGAATTTCATCAACTAATCGGCACCAATTCGATGATAATGTGCCAACATGTAAATCCGCATTAACTTCAATAAATAAATCGCTGAGAAATTCTAATACAACATTTCCACGCTGTTGTTTTGTCATACGATTTAATGTTGCAAAAGCCACGTTTCTTTGCGCTTTTATGCTTAACAATTTATAATAACCTTGTTTTTCTTTATTTACTTCAATAAACTCTTTGAATACTTGTTCTTCTTCGGAATTAATATAAACAGTTGATATATTTGCTCGTCGAGCATCAACGTCAAATAAATTAAAATATTGTTTCAATGTGTATGCCTGAGACATTTCTTTATGGCTAACTTTATCGGATCGACGTACATAGACAGCAATAAATGGACGATGAAGATCAATCGTAGGTGGTTCGAAATATTTTGCTATGGTATTCTGTGCATGAATCAATGTTTCTGGTTTATATCGCATTAAATAAAACAATAGTTGTGCACGGTACCAATTGAATGTTCGATTTTGAAATACACTAGCACGAATAGCATTAACCCAATGACCAATATTAGCTACAATTTTAATTGTTTTATCACCATCAACTTTGGTTGGTACTGAGCAATTGGTTATTGGAAGAAAAAAACAATCTGGTGTACCTAAATCACATGCACCATAAAACTAAAATAAAATCAGTCATTAGGATAACTATATTGAAATTGCTGAAAATTTCATTCGATTATAAAAAATACCACTGAAAAACCCGAAGTTAGAGTGTTGAAAAATGTTCTAAAAACCAATCTCATGATTAATGTAATTCAAGTGGTTAAGTGCGTAGCTTAGACTTATATGAATGAAATCAAAGTATTGTACCCAATTTCCTGGTGTTTGATACACAGCTATTCTGTTTTGTGCTATTGCCTTGCCAAACGCCCAAACAACTTGATGAATAGTTGATCCAAAGCCAGTGTGAGATACTCGCACAGGGAAAATTTAATGCTTCAGCCCCCACTTAAGTCAAGGCCGAAAGAGGATCAATATATAGATGAATTTCCCGGTCTGCTACGGGAAAGCGAGATCACACGTAAAAAGAAATAAATCATCTTTACCTTTTATTGAATAATACTTGAAAAAACGATGAGAATAGGGATAGAGAAAAACAACAAAAATTTATTCACCGGTAAAGATAGGGGAAGAGAGAAAGAAAGAACTGATAGAATGAAAAGAAAAAGATGAAAGATTGGATGGATCACTGACTGATCGATAACAATAACGAACAACTACTGACTAGAGGAGGAAAGGAAAAACATACTGACCATTGGAATGATATATATGAGAAAGTCCAATGGATAATCACTGATAAGTTGGCGATAATAGAGCGAGCTCTATTGGCGCTAACACCTTCCCCTTCCGGCTAAATGAGATAATATAGGCGTCAGCTGACACAAATGCGACTGCCAACAGCATCATCGCACTAGCTTTCAGGTTGTTAAGTGGTAGCGATATACAATAGAGGCGCTTAAAGGCAGAGAAAACGAACATAACAAAAGAATGAACGTGAGAAAAGAACAAACAAAGCGCAGAAAGTGTAGAAAAACAAAACAAACAGAAAATTGAAGAAAAACAAAAGTGTCAGTTTGGGTGACTTGGTTGTATCGATGGTTGTTCACTACTGAAAATATCAATCGCGAGAACCGTATCAGCATAATCACGGTCGTTGGGATTATTGAATTGAATACGGAGAATGTGTTTTTTGACTTCTGGTAGTCGTGAGTATTTGATTTGATGTTGATTGAGGTATTGTTTGATGTGTTTCAGTTTCCAATGAATCGAAATATTGCGTTGAATAACGAATTGTTGTCGTTTTTGTTTCATTTTATCATGACGAATTTTATTACGACGGCGGATGGCGTCGCGTGATCGACGATGAACATGAACAGGTGGTTGATATTGAAAGAATCCAAGGAAATGATGTTGTATCGAGTTCATAACAAGATATCGATGATTGAAATGCAGATGCATCTTATCAGCCGCTAAATATGTAGCGTCGACGTTGAAATCAAGGAATGTAAAATTTGAAGACACGGCTAATGTTTGCAATGTTTCATTATAAAGTGAAATATTGGATGATAGAGATGATGTTGATGAAAACGATGAAGAAGGTTTGAGACAAGGAAAGGTTGATACAATTGCAATATGACGCTTACCAGTAAGGTGAGGATGGTGCTCACGAATGTAGTTAATTGTAAGTGCCACTTGTTGTATGACTATTGCAGCATCAGAAGTACGAAGTGAATTCGTACCTATAAGAAGAAGTAGGGCTTTCGAGGATGATAATTTTGAAGAAAATGTTCGAGATTTGATTAGAGAGTATGCACATAAATTTTCATCGCGTGAATCGAACCATTTCAAGCCAGAAATAGCTTGAATCGTAATTGTATAATTTGATGTTATTACTGGTGAGTCGATATATTTTGCATGGCTATCGGAAAGAACCAAGTATGAATCTAATTGAGACAGTGGTTCATCTGTAGTTATTATAGCTGCAGTAGGTGTTATTGATGTTGTGTCTGTCGTCGGAGCTGTAGTAATAGCTGTTGTTGGTGCGAGCACGTCAGTATGTAAATATGGAAGAATGATGTGATGACGTGAGCGAAACAAGATGTCAGTCGGTGCTAATACATCATTGACAGCATATAAAGTTAATGTGGTGCGTGTTGCTGCTGCTTCATTTGGAAGGTTGGTATGCAGGTGAGGATCTAAGCCACAACTCCATGTGTTGAAAGTGAAAGCTTTGTTAAGCGATTGTGTGTACGTGTATTGGATAGCCTTCTGCAGACTCCATTGTTCATTGGATGCCTTATATGGACGTATGTTATCAGGACAATTACATGTATGTTTCATCGGTGAAACTGCCATTGGAAATAAATCATCATCTAAATCTGACGAATCAATGTGACATATTAAATCAACGCCGGAATCAGGAGCAAATGTGACGTGACGTTTTTGTGCGTTACAAGATNTTCTTTTTCTCTCTTCCCCTATCTTTACCGGTGAATAAACTTTTGTTGTTTTTCTCTATCCCTATTCTCATCGTTTTTTCAAGTATTATTCAATAAAAGGTAAAGATGATTTATTTCTTTTTACGTGTGATCTCGCTTTCCCGTAGCAGACCGGGAAATTCATCTATATATTGATCCTCTTTCGGCCTTGACTTAAGTGGGGGCTGAAGCATTAAATT
>OENT01001405.1:0-45192 GCA_900239685.1 Rotaria macrura | reverse complement strand
TATTTTTTTCGATTTTTTTCGCCCAACCGTACAATACCAGCGCAATTCACTCATATATATTTATAATCTTACTAGTAAATGAAATAGGTTGACCGACAATACCAGGAGATATTGGTGAAACGCGAACTTGTTTTGGATCAACTTTCATCGGTATTGTGAGTGCACCTACTACAAGAAAGATAAAAATAAAAATTTAACATTAACTTATAGTTAATTTCAGATAATTTAGCTTTTTATTGTAGCATATAATCAATAGTTATGCCTACAACTTGAAGCAAAAGGGAACATTAGGCTTTTTTATTGTTTTAATAACAGATAATGAGATGTGTCAGGAGAACTGATTGTTGTTATACAAATAGATCCTAAGTGTCTATTGAACATTCATGTATTGATTTAAGATTGTTATTTGTTAGTATCGATAATGAAAATTGATATAATGATCATCTAGTTACTATCATTCTATTGTGAATATTCGAATTATCAAGAAATCTTTTCAAACACTTTTCTATGAAAATTCTAAAACTAAGATATAGATTAAGAGATTAAAAGAGAATTCATTTCAAGTGAAAGATTTATCCTATGGTCGATTTTCAAATGAAACATAAGTGTTCGATGAATATTTCTTTTTCGCTACTAATCATACGTTACTAGTTGGAAGAAAAATGTTTCAATTGCAATGTCAAAAGTTAAAAATTCCTGACGATTTCTTTTTAACATCTTCATTCAGAATGTAATTTTAAGACACGTAACACCTTCCGAAAGAGTACATTCAGATGTTCAGTCATTCTTTCTTTACTTGGACTGGTGTTCATTCTCAATACTTCATTCGTTTTCAAGAAACAAATCTTAAGTCTCATTGAGTTCATCGCTGACGAAGGCAAAGTTCGAAAATCAATTTTTCATGTCGTCGAACGAGAGTCAACAGAATGTTTACTCTAAAATACGCTGTCAAATTTCAATAACGAGAATCGAGACGATGACAATATTTGTCTATGATTGTTTAGTATTGATCAAAACATTTTCCTCCTTGAAATAACAAGATTTTTCAAAAGAAAGAAAGATTTGAAACAAGGTTAAATGAGTTAACTGTGATATATATATTAGTGTTTTTCTTATCGAAATTCAAATATCAAACTGATTGTACTGATAATAAATTTTCTAATTTTCTTTTCAACCGTTTGATTAGTTACCGTTTTGTCCTCTGTCTTATTTTCCTAGAGATTGAATATTTAATGAAGCATTTTTGTGCTATCATTTCCAACATTCATATATTGAACCCAATTATTTCTTTTGTTATTCGTCCAGATTTTTATAACGTGTATGTCATTAATAGAGAGGTGTGGAGAAGCTGTGAACGAAGATAACATCGACATATAGACACTCTATGTTGTATATTGCTCATCGGTATTGTCCTTTGTTGTTTTTCTTCTTTGAAATTACTATCATTCTTTTTTTTTAAAGTCAATCATTTATGAAGTTTTGAATGCTAATTTTTATATAAAGCAGAGAACATGATCTGCTTGACTTCAAACGCAATAGCACGCCACTACTATATATCTCATATAAAAATCTTTGTAATTGCAAAACATCACACGCCCGATTTGTTAATTGTAAGAGAAACAAAATTTCATAGCGTCTGTTAGAACTATTTAATAAACTCTAATGGTTTCATACACTATCGTTTACAAGGAAAAATAACATTTGTTTTCTAAAATGATGTATCAGATTAGTAAAATGGTGAACAGATATGTTGAATAAAAGAGTATTGTGATAAAAGGGTTTCATCTTTGCATAAGCCGCAACACAATGTATATATATTTATATATAAATGGCCTCGAGAAGTTATACGACAGCATAGTACTCGAGTAGGCTGTCTGATCAATGTCGAATACTATTGTATTTCTAATTATCGATAAATCATACTTGATTATAAGATGAGCTGAAATTGAGGTAGTCAAGTTGATTGTACAGCTTATCACAATGTCTAATGAGCTATTGTTTCTCTCCCTCGGCGTATGTCCCTTCATACAATCATACATCATGTCACGGCCTATAAAACATGAAGGGCGGACACAATATTTTAACTATAGACTTGAATATCAATTATACGTCTGCAATCAAAAGCAATTAAATTGCTAACATTGAAGATCCTTACTTCGTTTACAAAAATAAGAAAGACTTTTCTATGAACGAAATTCGTACGCATAACTTACAATTGTTATCTCCATTAAATGATATTGTTATAATGCAATCATCAAATGTTTCAGGCGTAAATGCTATTTCATGAGTATGTGCATCGATGTCCGTTTGTTCATGCGTGATGCGATTTCCATTTTGTTTTATTTTTACAGATAAATGACCGTTACCAGCTTCAGCTGTATTAACTAGAAGAAAATTAAATAAAAAAAGAATTATACAACAAAAATTAAGTAGAAAAAATTCTTAAACAAAAAAAAAACAACATACTAGTAAATTTATAGAGTCGATGTGGAACAGCAGGTGATAAATCACTAACACGGATTTTGGTTATATCGTACACTTGACATGTAAATTTTGCAATGCTTTGTTTCTTATCTTTATCATTATAAAATGTAACACGATGATCACCGATTTCATTGGGAAGAAATCGAATGACATATGTATTTGATGATTTTTCTTCAAGTCTTCCTTCAATACAACGATGAGACGGTGTGATTATATCAACATGTAATTTTGGATTGAATGTCGAATTGTGTTTTGGTCTAATTGTGAACAATGTTCGTTTATTGATCGGTGCATATTCATAATTTTCAAATGTAAAGTCACTTGAAAATACATTGCAAGTAAACGGTGATCCTATTTATGCATAAATAAAAGAAAAATCAAAATCAGTCAAATGACCTTCATCGATGACAACTGTCATAATCAACACAAAAGGCATAGAAATTTCTTGCGTTCCAATCTATCTATCATTAGAATGTTCGATGCGTTAAGATGTAATCCATTGGATTTCATGTAGAACATTTGCATCAATAGAAGTATTTGTCAAGTCGATTTTTGTTTGTCTCCAACACTGAAATACAATCTAGGTGCTATTCGTCAACGTTTCAACACATTTTAGATTGTTTTTTGTTTGTTTGTATTTCCTACTGAATGGATTCATATTTACATTTAGTAGTTCTCTAAAGATCTATATCTAATTGCCTTGCTCCTGTTTGTCCATGAATGAATATAAGATTGAAAATCTCTAACAACTATCCACACTCAATACATAGAAATGTTAACTTGAGAGTATGATTCGGTGAATTTATCTCGAAATTGATCGAACAGTAATATTCAACCGACGAACAAGATGAAATATATGTTACAAATTTGTTTCATTTCAGTTTGACTAAGAACGAATCATTTCTCTCTGATGTCTGTTTGACACAAGAAAACAATATCTCCTACCTTGAATATCTATGCCATTAAATTTAATATGAACAAAATAAGTTCCAGTTTGATCAGGAATAAATTTAACGCGAAAACGGGCACCACCTTCATTTTGTACATAATTTGGTATATTTTTCTCATTAATTGATACAGCTATTTCGAGATTACCCGAACCACAATCTATTGCATCGACTAAAAATAGAAACAATTCATTAGTGAAAAACTATCAAAAAACAAGAAACAATTGTCAAATATAGAATTTACTAATAAAATAAGTCGATAAATCAACGATAGCCGACGATGGAAAATCATAGATCATAATTTTATTAATATCGAATGCTCGTGCTACATATGGATTATTCTCTATGGGTAAATTGTCTTGAAGAACTTCTATTTGAAAATCACCTGATACAAAACAAAAGATGAACAAACGAATAATAGAAAATAAAAACAAGTCGATATTCATGATTGAGAAAATTTCGATAACTAACCAACAGAATTTGGTGTATAAGTTACTTCATATCGAGTTGCATCCATTTTAGTCATAATACACGATATTAAATGATCATCAGGACCTAGAAAGAATAAAATACATTTTGATTGTTTTATCTTCGTAAATCTCAACACATGATCTAAACTTACATTAAGTTAGTATAAATGTTTGAATATGAAAAGCTATATTAGTGAGTAAAGAAAACAAGAACAAAACACCAAAAACAAAAAGAAACAAAAGTACGCATATTGATACTGCTCGAGACCATCACCGAATAAAATGAAAACAAAACGAAAAACAACATCAAAATAATTCATACCACACCTTTTATAGAACATTTCAAATCTCCAACGCCAGCATTTTGAGTTAAAATTGTGAATGATGTTGGAGTATTAACAAGTACTGATCCTAGACCTTTTCCAAAGACAATAACACGTTGAGTATCCATGACATTAACGCCAAATGGACTTCCTAGAAGACAGTGGAGATGATATTACTTTACAATAGAAAATAAAAGACAAGATGAAAAAGATTTTCAAATCACGTTTATATTGAATAAAACCATCATCGTATATATAAAATTCTCTATCTAACCATGAACTACATGGACAACCACTCGTGATACAACAGCACATCGTTTCCTTTGCTGTTTTCTTTTTATGACGAAGACATATATGCATAGCTTTCGATCTCACTCAATTTGTCTTCGATTGAAAAGCCTTCGAACGTGATATATCTTTTGAGAATGTAAGAAAAAACAAATACCTGAAGATGAATGAAACAATGATGATGTCCCATCACTCGTCACTACTGGATGATCGAAACTAAGCATTGTACACGCATATGGTTTCTTTCGTATCTAGTATTTCGAATGAATTCAAAATTGAATTGTTTCGCTCACTCACTCTCTCGCTTAGTAAAGTCGATGCGCTTGAGAGAACTGCATATCTATACATATATATATATATATATATATACATATATATAGATATGCATGTCCACTTTCGCTTTTTCGTTTTGCTTCGCCCACATCTTTTTCTTCGTCCGCCTTCATAATGGCATGTATATGCATCATCAGTTTTTGTTTGCGCTCTCATATACTCCCATACGGACAACAAAACAACGATGATAACTATCGTTTATGTTGCGAAAAGAAGAAAAAAAAATTCTTTCTAAATAATATTCTTGTTTAATTAATTACATACGCATCTCGTGAAGGATTATTTGTGCTTAATGTGCAATAAAAAAAGAAAGAGTGTCTACATACTGTTTGGTCACGTTCGAATGGAGTAACAATAAACGAAAAAAAGCCTTGTCAATGACACATGTGCATGATAATCAACCATTATTTCATAAATCGATACAGAAAAAAGTCGATCTTTTGTTTTCTTTTTTTTTCGGTTGCTTGATCAAAATACTTATTTACCTGGTACGAGTTCCCCATTGAATAATATATTGCAATAGTGCACAGTTGCTTCTTGTGGTGTAAATTGTACTTCAAAACGACTATTGCCAATAGGATTCACTTGATTTGGAATATTACGACCAGAATAATTGACACTGATTTCAAGATTTCCTTCTCCAGCTCGTGAAGCATCGACTAAAATTCAAAAAAAAATTAGTACATCAAATATTAAATGAACCTTCATTAAATAACAATTACAAGTTCAATTGAATCTTATTTTGCCTCGAGATAAAAACAAAAATCAATACAACTCCAGTAAACTCATCTCGTATTCATGAATCTATATACTCACTAAGAAATCTCGTTGGTTTTCGAACAGCACTATCATTGGCAGGTGGTGTAACAATAACTTTTTTTGGATCGTAACATTTCACACGAAATGGACTACCCGGTACAGGATTATCGGCAAATGTAACGTGAACGGTATATGTTCCAACTTCTGAAGGTATCCAATCAACTCGAAGTCCATCCTGAGTAAGACGTGTTGATGGATTTATTTTCTCATTAGTAGGTGTGTGTACAGTAACTTGTATGTCGCTTGAACCACCATGTGGCGTGTCAACAGTAAACCATGTTTGTGTACCAAGCAATGCTTGACTTAGACCAGGACCTCGTGTTGTTATATCGGTCGTTGAAAATATTTGACATTCTTTAGGAAAACCTATATGAATACTTATGCTAATTACAAAATCTATAGTTCGATACGAAATCTGTATTTACCAGGTAGTTGATGTCCATTGAATTTAATTGAAATTGTATGTGGATCATTTGTTTTTGGCGTAAATGTAAAGAGAAATTTCGAATTTCCTAATGCTTTCACTTGATTAGGTACTAAACCGTCATTGATAGCAACTTCAAGTTGACCTTCTCCTGCTTTAGCAGCATCGACTGTAAATTCAACTGGATGATTATATGTAACAAGATGTGGAATATCAGAGACAATTAAACGATTTGAATCATATGACTTGAGTGCAAATGGTGAACCATTAATATCCATTGTTTCACCACTGTTATTATTCGTACGGATATCCACACGATGTGTTCCTAGTGTAAATAAATATAAAATATAAATCTTATTGTAAATAAATCGTCATCAAGTTTTATTCGTACTATTCAGATAAAAGAATAATAATAAAGTTAGAATTTAAGGGGGAAAAAAAACTTAGAACGTGAACCTGTAGTTAAAACAAAAACAATTAAACTTTTCCTTTCCCTTCAAAACACATCATGTTTACAATAAAATAGTGTAGACAGAGAGAAACGAAGAAAAGGTGGAAGCCAAAACGGTGTTTTCTTTTTGTCGTCCTTTTCTATTCGATCTATATACCGTACTTGAAGGTATATCTATACATGCATATAAAACGACGACGAAAAAAATAGAGGGAAAGAGAAAGTAAAAGAGAAAACGATGATGTGCCATTCTATACACATGAAAGATGAGTGTGCGTTTAGTGACGCGTGGGTGTCCTTGATTTTATATACAAGTATTTAGACAAGTGTTACTTTAGTTAGTTGGATAAAAATTGATTTCTATTAAGAGATACTATGTTGTATCTGATTTACATTTGAAAAAATAAAATCACTATTCATCATCGAACTTGTTTAGCTTCAAAACGTTTGTCATTATGCAAAAAAAAATCCTTAAATGAAGGACCTACGGTAATCATTGGTGTATTGCAATAAATGTCGTCGAAATAATTCCAAATGTCGTTTCGATCTTTCTGTAAAACTATGTCGTAGAACAAAAGTTTGTCCATTATTTTCATTACTATTGATTCGTTCAATTAGCATTGATGAACATTAGTAAAATGCTTTTCTATCCGATGACATGATCATCGTTATCTTTTCGTACTTTTTTGTTTCTCCTCTCATTCTTTATTTACACACTTACCGATCTCATTTAAAACATAATCAATACGTGTAATGCTTTCGTTCAATTGTGACCGTTTAAAAGGAACGGAACGACCCGATGGAGCTTAGAGTAAAAACATTTTAAAACAAAAATAAATAAATAAATGATATTGAGAAATAGAATTAGAGAAAACAAAATCGAAATTTACCAGTAATAACTATATCAAGTGGAACGGATTGCTGATGATAATTATATAAATCCCAATGATGTATGTCAAATGATAATGGAAGTCCAACATGAGCAATTGTTAAACTATCGGATACCGTAATGCGAGATAAATCATTGACATAACATGAGAATGGACTTCCTACAGCGATAAGTCATCATTGTATTTTCCTCTTATCGTTCATTACTAGTACTACCTGGTACAGGTAATCCATTAAATTTGATGTCAACAGTATATCGTCCTGGTTCTTTCGGTAGAAATGTAGCATCAAAATGAAACGAACCACGAGATGTAGCATCACATGGTATTCGACCATCTTGTATAACTATTTCTAATTGACCAACGCCCGCTTTGCTAGCATCAATATTGAATTTAACCAGATGTCCAACTGTTCCACCATCAATCTTGGAAACATGTATTTGATTAAGATCAAATACATTTACTTTAAATGGACTACCACTAATAAGTTCATTGCCAAGAAACACGTCAATATAGGTTTCACCCACTTCATTCGGAGTATAATTTATAGTCCATGTACCATTACGATTATTGAAAATTTTCATGGGACATGCTTGTTTAGATGGTGCTAATCGATGGAAAGAAAAATAAGTAACAAACTTTAATTTGTTGTCATTGCAATTCTATTGAAATCTTACTTGTGACAACAACTTTAACATCATCATCTGGATTAGGTGCAGCATGTGCATCGACAGTGAATGAAGTTTGAATACCTATTTGAGCTTGTCGAAGACCCTCACCGAATGCACGAGCTGAATTTATCTGACTGGGATCGTCGGCTAAGCTTTGCTCTCCTAGATTTTTAAATATATACATAGGAACACAGAGAGAGAGAGAGAGAGAGAGTTAGAGATAAATCAATCATGTTCATAATATGAATCTTGTAAAACTAACACATCAGTTAATATGTGTACGAAAGAAATCGAAAAACTCACTTGATTCATCATCATTTTCAATATGTCCATAGTATTTCACACGTTTTTCATATCTGTACATATACATGGTGACGTTAAAAAAAAGGTCCTGTGTTTTTCTCTTCTACGGATATAAATCAATAAAAAATGATGATAATTATGTCGAATAAAGAAAGAGAAGAAAACATTTTATTCGTTCACATGATAATCTTCGTCTTCTTTCTTCTTTTTTTTTTGTGTGTGTATGTGTGCGTGAGACACCGTCATTATGTTCTCTCTTTTGTAAACAAAAACTTTATCGATCGTATTGGCGCTATAGATACTCATGAGTTAGATAATTTCATCGGTAATCAAAAGAATAAGACATAGTCTTCTCTTATTTTATTTTTATCTTCTATTGATCAAATCAATTAATTTATATGTTTGACGAACATATAAAACACGAAAGTATATCGTAGAAAGATATACATGCATAAAATCTTCTGTATATAACTAAGAGGATTTACACCTTCAATTTTATTGAAAAAAAAAAGAAGAATCGAGGAAGAAGAAAGAAAAATCTTTCTACATTGATATTTATTTGAAGATTATATGAAAAGCGAAGACTGATATTCTTCACATCTGGTTAACCTTTTAATTCTCGATCGGTGTAAAAGAAAAAAATTACTGAACGTAATTGTTATTAGACAATAAAAAGAAAAAGAAAAAAAAATGAAAGACAAAAGGATCACTTACGAATATTCAAACGTTGAACAAACATATCTATTTGTTACTTGATGTTAACGAAATAATGCAAATGTGTAGATTGAATATCATTCATACTCAAAGAGAATTCACATTTACGATATGATTAGAGACAATCATCGCATATTCTTTTTCTAATATTACTCTCTTTTGTTCAGTTCTCATGATCATTGATTCAATATCAATATGTATATATCAAAATATGTGTATTTTGGATTGAATGATACACACATATATATATATATATATGTCTCTCTTCTTTGAGTACTAAAATTATCTGGTTGTCATTTATTGATCAGTATCTTACTAATCGTATGTTTTATCGGACTGTCTATTTGCACAGTAGAAACTTTCATATTCGAATCATGTCTGTTTGTCTTTTGTTTTTGTGATTGAAAATAATTAAAATGAAATCAAACGAATGATTTATTTATGTTTGACAAATGATTTGTTCACTGACTATCAATTCGTGTAGGGCATATTTCTATGTATACTAAATTGAAGATATACATGCAAGTCGCTCATCACATTTTGACAATGATTGAAATACAAAAAGAACAATATTGACTTTTGATTTCTTTCTACTGTGCAATCATTTGAACTACGTTTACGATTCGATGTCTCACATGAAAAAAAATCAAAATTTACCATAACATACGTCTGTTAAGGAGATAAGATACAAAAAAATCTTCGAAGAAATGAAAACGCTTCTTGCTAAACATTGTTATGAAATTTTTTCTTCAAAAATTAAAATCCACATAAATATCTTACTTTTTTTAAGTTCTCTACGAAAGCAAGATAGCACATTTTTGTCGGTTTCTGGTAAGAGGATGTAAGATAACTTTCGGAAAAATCAATAGCTGATGAATGATTTGACTGACGTCAGATTATAACCAACGGTGCGTGTGAAATGCTTTCTTTTTTCATGGTCGAGTATAAATACTCGAATCGAATTATTTTTAATCTTTGTAATAACGTCCAAGATTACATGAAAAATCTATTATTAAAATGAATAGTACGTTTTAGTTCGATAATGCTTCGATCGAGATCTACATCATCCTATTTAGTATTCAATATTTCAACGAATCCATCAGTCAGTGTCATAGACGACTGGAAACTATGCTCATGAATGTTTAAAAAAAACATTTCATTGATGCAACCTTCAAAACTCATAGCAAAAAAAGCTTTGAATAGTACAAAACTAAATAGAGAAAAAACTCGATTTTGACGTTTATTAGTTTCTTAAATATTATATCAGACTTCGCTCGTCATTTGATGACATGTATCATATCTTGAAATAATAACTTATTCAAATGATTACAAAACTCTTCACTAAATTCAGTCAAAAAAAAAAGAAAGTAGATCAACTATTGTTAATTGAATTCTTCGATCGATTCGAATGTCTTTCTCGATGAAAAATAACAAGCACATGCTAAGTATAAAATCGATATGTTAATCTGTTCTCAACAACTGATAACAATGAATATTTGATGTGATGATATCACGATTCGAGATACATTGACAAGAAATTAAATCTGATCGAATGGAATAAAATATGAACAAACATCATTCAAGAAAAAGATAAATAATTTCAAATGTTCAACTATCATTCATAAATTTAACTCGTATTGATTTTCTACTACTACTACACAGAAGTTCAGTTTTGTCTATGCGTACGACATTGACGATCTAATTTTCATACTCGAACTTTTACCAGTGGCATCAATCAATCGTTGAGATAAGACAATGAATAGGAGATTATTGTGAAATTTCTAACTAATTTGTGAATTGTATGATAATATTATTCAATGGTCTCATAAAGTCGAGTGGTATTTATTCAAATAGTTAGTTTTATCTCATTTGACTAAAGTGTTGCGCTCTGATAGAATAAATTAAGACTGATGAAATTTTCATTGTATACTAGTTGGTTACGCAATAATGATTAATATATTGGTATAGCCCGACGTATCGTATTGATATTGATCGAATAAATAAGAGATTCAGACATATGAAAAGGTTTCACATAATTTCTTGTGTTAGTGACAGGTGAATGATTATTTTTCTTTTGTTATTGTCTATCTAATCACTGTGTGTCATTGATGATGCGAGTAAAAAGAAATCATTTATAACAATGCTGTGTACTCGGACCAGTGATTACGTCGACCTTTACTTTCGTATCAATGTTGATGGTTCAATTGTATTTGTAGATAGTTATCGTTTCAAAAAGAATTCGAGATTGCTTATCAGAAAACTGCGAACAGACTCAACTAAAAATAATATTACAAGCCGTTACATCATTTTTCAACCTCAAGAAACACTTCCTAGTGAATAAGAATAACATAGAATAGTAACAAGTGTAACTAAAGTATTGTTCATAAGATTAACATCGTCAGAGCATGTCGATAGCTAATGTTTTTCTGAATTCTTTAATTTTAACACATGAATGAAAATACAATTAATATTTCAAAGATTGATCATTAAAAATCGAATGCAAACTTTTCAAAAATAAATATACAATAGATCGAGTTATTATTTTTTTTTCGAATGTTACTCTTGAACTTATACTCAACTTAAAATTGTCAATCTGCCTATACATTGAAATGTATGAAATAGTGAAGTCATCAGTTTTGTGTGTATCAATAATCCCCAACATACTTGAACTTCGTCTTCTTGCTTTCTTTATTTTGAATTGAATGCTTAGTCATTGTTTGTGTTTTACAGTAATCATTGGGATGTGATTCCTCAAAAGTATTTATTACAGGAATGTACCATAAAATTAATCAGTCTTGTCTTGTTCAGTTTTTTTAAGGACATGTAATGAGTCGTGACAACATTCTAGTAGAATAAATATTCGATTTCATGAATTGAAAAATTGTCGTTATTGAAACATACTCATCATAACTATTTGTTTGTATTCTCAGTAGAAAAGCGTTTTCTGCATTGAAATGAAACTTATATGTGAATATTAGTATGATCTGCAATAGGTGAGTTGTTCTCATCATTTTAGAGTTAATTCTTGATTTATCACAACTTTCATTTACTCTTCTAATTTATATATATTGCCATTGAAAGGAATATTACAGGCCAATGACCAACCATGTTAATATAGATAAACATGAATAGTTCAAAGAAGGAGTACTTTGATCGATCGCTACTTTTCTATTCTGCTTGATGTTATACTAAGTTTATGGTGTTTGACCGAGTAGCTTGAGTAGCAGCATATTCAACTCACCTATTTCAATTGTAGAAAATGAGAACGATGTTAAGTCGAAATCTTTTTATAAATATATTAACATAGATTTATGATATTCGTTTATCAAATTAAAATCGACTAGTCAAAGACAATCGATTTCATCTATTCATTGATTTTCTTTTGCTTTTAATTCGTAAAATGAATACAATGGAAAAACATTTTCGTCTTCTTTTCGAAAATATCTAACATCAATAATGTCAGTTCCATCAGATCTATTCATAAACGCTTTATTAATGTTTTTTTTTAGGCCTACCATAAAAAGAAAGACATTTACGTACGTGCTAACTTTCTCGGCAATTGTTTTGCATGTTGTGATCGTATTGTTTTGAGTCTTTGTTATTTTCAGCATTGCTACTGCTGGTAAACCGCACGCGAAAAGAACATAACTCTTTCCTAGATGGAATTGTAGCATTTTTTTTCTCAAAAACTATTCTTTCTCTGTTCAATTGTTCATGTGGGATTATCATTTTTTCGTTCACGCAGCAATTTTTCTTATCTATCGCAATGCTTGATGTGAAAAGAAAAAAAGATAATTAAAGGATGATTTTTATAGACTCCATTCCGTTTTGTTCTTGTTTTATTATGCTTGAAAGTTTCGTTTTCTTTTTTTTAGCTACTGTTTCCATCAATACATCAATAAAGTTGATAATTTCAAAATTCATCAAGTAAAACTATATAATTGATGAAAATATAACAACTAAAATAAATAGAATGCATACGTGTCAAACTAATGTATTTCAAGTGAACATGTAATATATTAACTTTCAAAAGTTTATAATCAATTATCTAGCAATGAAAATAATTTTTCATGAGAAGTTCTCATCAGATTTTACAACATACGTATGTCACTGGAATAAGATAATACCCTGATTGTTTGTATTTTTCGAGAGAAAAACAAAACAAATACCGATGTTCGTCAATAGAAAGTCGACATATCCGTAGTTTTATTAATCGAGAACTACATAATATCAATGCTACTCACACATTCATAATAATTCATGTTTAATTTAAAATACCAAATTGAATAATACGTTTTGAATTTCAATGATTGATCTTCTCTCAGATGATTTCGAGATAGTATGACACAATTGAGTTACTTTGCTCGAATAATTTCAATTAATAAACAGGATACTAAATTTAACCTTGACCCAAATTTTGAGAACATGAAAGACGAGATGAAAATATCTATCGAAACTCATATCTTTCAATCGTTACGGCAAGTACTAGATCTTCAATACATGTCTATTAGTACCCAAGAGTCCTTCTTATCATGATGAACTCGAAGATCTCAATGATTTGATTAAAAAAAAGGAATTTCTCGTACCATTCCCATATTGAGTCATTTTATTTTATTGACCATACAATATAGTAGCTAGTTTTTATTATTTTCATTTTATGACGACAATTATATAGCGACTGCCAGTATCGAACGAAATATTCAGTGATTGTGTATCTTTACATAGACCGAAAGAAAGCATGCAACAAGGTTTCACTTCTATTGTCTTGATTATATATTTTATCACTTGGGTAGAGAGTTTTAATTATTCAACAGGATTGATAGAGAATAGTACATTTTCATATTCTCGTTTTAACATCATTGATAAATTATCATCTAAATTAAATAATCGACAACAACAAGAACACTGGTGCATATTCGATTGTGTATTTATGATTCCATTCGACCAACCATTAATTGTACCTTCTCATTGTCGTCAAGAGATAACATACAATGCATGTGAAGTTGATTTTCAATTAGATTTTAACATGAATATTACATCTTTTTTCTTTTGGAATGAAACTGTGAATTTAACTGTTGACAACATTCACTTAGACACCGTATCCGCCGATGTATTTGGCATTGAATTCGATCAAAAACAATTATTGTATACTCTACTGTATAAATGCTCAATTGGTAATTATTGTGAATGGAATTATGTAGAACAAAAAATTCCAAAACTTATTGCAACCGATTATTTTCAATTGTACAACTCTCTATCATCATTGATAGATCATGAAAAACATGAATCAATGGTTTCTCGTTGTTATTCATCAAACGGATTGATCGAATGTCCAAATGGTTATTGTGATTTTTCTCAAAGTCCCGATCTAGATAATTTTAAATTAACAATACATCGTGGATGTTTGCAATCTGATAGGCCAAAGATTTATTTTGGACAATACCGTTATACGCCTGGTCCAACGAAATACGATTTCGATTATCTTTATTTTTCATGTAACATAGATGAATGTAATAGTCCTTCAAATGAATATTCTATTAAAAATTTAATTGGATTTAATGTGAGCAAAAATTTTGTTGCGATCAACAAAAGTTGTCTATCTGTTTTGGCTAGTTTTTATTTCATTATTTACTCGTTACTAAAAACTGTCTAATCTTAATTATAAAAATAAAAACTTGAAATCAATATTTGAATACAAATTTCATGTAGTTCTTAAGGTCCATCGACATAAAATTTCAAATCATTGCATTATCAAAATTTATCAACTGATGATGATCATCAGGTGTTTTGAAGTACCATACGTTTAGTATTTTCATTACGTAATTAATGATCTAGATCTATTGTCGTCATTGGCTAACAAGTGTTATGAGTACATGAACTTTGTAACAGTTTGAATTTCTATCTTGAATGCGCATCATTCATCGTTCAAAAATAAACTATCCGAAGGAAGACATTGTTTTCTTAATTAACTAGAAGATGATTGTTTGTTTCATCGCTGTTGATTATCTGGCATCCCACTGAAGATTTCTTAAAACAGAAACAAAAAGAGAAGATACAATTTAAAATACTGCCGAAAACAGAGGTATTATATTTTGAGCTTTCGAATATTTTTAGGCATTCGGTTCTCGTTTGTTTTTTCATTGAAACAAAGAACAAACCGTTGATAATTGTTAATATCTTCAACTAATTGATTACGGAAATATGGACCGAGGCTATGTGAGATAATGTATGACATTTTCGAATGTTGAATGGAAAATTTTTGCTCGATTTTTTAGTCAGGAAATATTTCATGAAATAGTGCACCAGTATTATCAGAAGTTGTATAGCTAAAACCATGCTGAGCCAACTTCAGTACCCGCAAAATTTCGACATTCGATCATCGAATGACAATGATTTAATGCGATCTATCAATTGAACAGTTTTTATTGAAGTACTTGATAATGATGTTGTTGCTAGGGTAGAAAAAGCAAATTGCGAACTGTTTTTTAAAACATTCAAGTTCTTTTTGTGTTTCTCGTTTTGCATGTGCCGTTCAACAGCTTTCCGACCTTTGTTAAAACTGTCTAATTCATCTGCACGACATAATGAACAAATAAATGTCGTTTTCGAGATGCCTTGTTTTAACTAATTTTCCATTTGTATCAGACTTATTCAGCCATGATTGCTTGAAGTTCGTTTGGTGATTAGATATCTGATGAGCATGACTATGTAGAAGGGCATGCGTGACGCACCCAAATTATTATGAAATGTGACAGAACGAAATGAAAATGTAATTGATGGCAAAAAGGCACATTCATACATCCATAAAAGTGCCTCGACAGAATAGATTAGCACACCGTTGACGTTCACCAGAGATGAATGGACGAGATGATTATGGATAACTGATCCATGTTGAGTCTATTTATACTGTCTTCCTAATTCTACAGAAAAAAAGAGGATCATTCTTAATAACAGAGACGGAATGGGATGCCAGTTGACTATCTGTCAGAATGTATCAATATCTGAGAAAATCTTTCCATCAATATAATCCTGTTGCAAAAAGTTATTAATCACAAGATAAAGTTATATACTATCTAAATTCGATAGTACATTTAGTGTTATTCAGTTAATTCCGTATCAAAAGTTTTCATGTTATAAATTTTCTACAGAATTATTCATTCAGTAGAGAAGAAAAAAAACTAATGAGATCATTTTTATGATGATACACACACACACACACAAATAGTATTATAAATATTTATTCAATGATAAATTGAGACGTAAATCGTAGTGTTTTTTTTCTTTTCGATACTCTTTTGATTGCCAAGATAAACTTAAATTAGGACTTTCTTTTAATCGACGGAATGATTTGCTTGCGTTACATAACAGGTATTAGACATCAATAATGATAACAATAGCAACAACAATAAAGGAGAAAAAGAAAAGGGAAATAATGTGTAAGCAAACATCATGTGTAATCACTGTTCATCTACTAATCGCAAAAAAATATATGAACGATGAAAGAGATGAAAAAAGTTTTCACACGCACACACAAACACGCCAAGACATTTAGCAGGAAAAGTTCTATCAACAGCGCAGGAAAAACAAAAGTCATTTGACGTCTGATTAGTATTGATTATTATATAAATGTAGAAATCACCGGATCCTGATAAGGACGGACAAAATTTAAGGAAGGATCAAGACGGCACTAAGACTATATCTTGAATATGTGCAAGTAAATCAGCGTATAATTTTTCTGTTGTCGATTCAGTCGTAAACGCTTGTTCAAATTGACGTCGTTGTTCAACATTCGTTAACTAAAATAATATTTATAGATTATTTTTTCGTTTCTTTGCTATTCTATAATACCTGTAAGTAATATTCTCGACCAGCAAGAAGAAATAGACGATTATCTAATTCTTCAAAACGAGCACTAAAACGTGATAGCGTCAATGGAAACCTGAAAAAAAGAAACAAAACAAAAACATGCGAGATCTATTCTGTAGTATCGAATGGTAAGAACGAGTTAAAATCGATGAGATATTTCTTTCGAAGTATTAAATCGAATGAAGAAAGTTATTTCAAGAAAAACAAAATGTATTTCTTCAATCTAGATATTTATTTATGTAAGAATTTTAATCGTTTTAAAATAACACCATCGAATCAACTATTGTCATTTCTCGTTGACACTAATATTAATCGTGAATTCTTCATTGATATGTTAAACAACAATCAATACTTACAATGTATCGGCAATCGGATGCGATGGACATGCACTTAACATAAGACAAGTTAATCCCCATATAGCCATACGTATTGGTTTTCTTTGTGCAATACTCGTCATTGATAATAATGTCCATTCATTGACTTTGGCTGAATAATGTGCATTAATTAAAGCACGAAAAACAGCAAAAACTGTATATGCAAGTATTTGAGGATACAGTTGTTGTGTTGATGCAGCAAATTCTAGTACCATTTTATTCATAAGACGATCCGATAAACCAACATGTGCAAGTAATGATGGTAATGGACGAAGAAGAAGTATTGCATCATGTGGTAATGTTGACGATTGTTTTGTACGTTCGTATAATTCTCCTACAAGTTCAATAAGAATATTATCTGATGATGATGATGATGATACAATCGATAAACCATCAATCATTTCTTGATCTTCATTAATATGTTCATTGTTGACTGTATTTAAATTTTCATTTGTTCTTCTCAATAATGTATATATACGTGCAATTATTAAAACGAGATGATCTAGATGTAACCATGTTGATTGCCGTAAGACGGTCATTGAACGTTTATATAAACGCCAAATATCATTTTTAGGATATTGACTCAGTATTAATAATCGTTCAAGACCAACAGATATAGTTTGTTGTGTTAAATTATCATTCATATCTAATGTATCATCTTTGAATAATAATGATAAGATTTCATACGAATTCATATGATTATTTTCAATTAAATGAAATAAATTAGCTAGAATAAAACCATTCAAACGTATATCTAAATTTATTTTGAAATTATTATTTTGTATATCATTATTTAATTCTTGTATTATCATGGGTACTAATGATTTATTTAAATCATCTTCATGACTTTCAAGTAAAAATAAACATGATGCATAGGCATGTGTTTTAGTTATGAATTTAAAATTACGTTCAATTAAACGTATATATAATTCATTGTCTTCTTTATTTGTTGGTCCAAGAAGTATACCCGATTTACATAGACCATAACTTATTAATGGCATCATAAGATCATCTTCATCGAACCATGTATGATAATATTCATCACATAGATTATATAGACTTGTTAATTGTTGTGATGATGTAAATAAATCCGATAGATATATAAATGAACGCATAAGTTCATATTTTAATTGAAGACATAAACTATTCGAATTCGTTGTTAACCATCGAACATAGAGTTCAATTAATATTTGTAATGATGATGTTAAATCAAGACCATGACGAGAAAATAAACGATCAAATAAACTCTGAAATGTGAACAACACTTTTTTTTTCTCTTCTAATAATATTTTATTCAATTCATTTTGAAAATTTCACAAAACAATACTTTTAAATATTTTCTTTCAATTTGAAATTTCACTACTAGACCATTCTACAATACTTTCAGATTATGTTTCATGAAACATAAAGTCAGAATAAAACACGAAATCTAATTAGAATATTGATTATTTCATTATTGATAGTGTGATTAGATGGATCATAGTCTAGTTCAATGCGAAACAAGACAAGTTAAAGACAGAATTTGAACCTGATAAATACTTTCCTAGTAATATAATTCGTAAATAAATGATCTAAATTGCAGTACTCTATATATATATATCGAATCGTTTTCGATTATGATACGTCTAAATTGATAATGAAAATCGACATACTATCTTCTAAATTCATAAAATGCTAAAAAAAATATCGTGTCACGTAAATTTGACTGAGAATTAAATTTTTATTTCGTCTCATATTCTTCACAATTTAAAAGTATGTTGATCGAAGCTTTCCTGTTGACTATGTATCTCGGCTAAGAAAACACGTTTTACTTCTAATGTACTTTACTCGAATGTGCATACCTGAATCTATTCAATATTCATTAACGATTGCTTTCCTTTCGCTCGAACTAAACATTATATTAGGTCCTTCTTTCCACTTCTTTATGAGGCATTGCTTATCGATGATTATTAATTTAGATTTCTCCTCTAGATAAACAATCTTGAATTGATTAATCAAATTTCATATATGAATTTCATTTGAATATATACAAATATGATTCTATAGAATTAGAAACCCTTCATAAACTTACATTGACTGGCATTGGTAACGCACTATTACTTTGTATTGATGTTAATATAGTATCATATGAAAGTTGTCCGTACGATAACAAATCATTTGTACCTAGCCGTTCAAGGTTTGTCAATAGATTATTTGAATTTGTTTCTAATGATGCACGTGTTTGCATATACTGAGCACCAATGTCAGTTAATAAGAATGGAATCAATTTATTTCGACATCGATGTTCAAATGTCATATCAGCTGGATTGCCTGTACAATTAAGTCGAAGAGCATTTAATAAAAATGTTGTTACACCACGAATCCATACACTATGAAGAACGGGAAAAAAATTAAATTTCAAGAAAATAACAACAACAAAGTAGCTACTATATTCTAGATTATCAAGTTATATGATGATAACTAAAAGATGTATAAAGTGTCTGTCCGAGTGTTTGAAGTATGATGCTAGTCGAATATTCAACTCTGTATTAAACGATGTTTTAATCTAATTTTCTTTTTCAATGAATACTTAGCGGTAATATCGGAGAATTTTTTTTTCAATCAGAATGCTTTCTTCTAGGCATCAGTGTCAGATACAAAAATAGTAGGAAAATTTTACTTTCATATCTAATCGATATTCGCCTTTTAAAATAAACAACATTTTGTTTCTTTCCATCTCATAGATATCGACTACTGGAAATATATTACTAATATATTTAATCTCTAGATTTGGTTCGTGTGTACGAACTCGGATCAATAACTCATTGTACTGATCAAGTACACCATGCGCCATTGCTTAGAAATGATATTGAGATCGAACTTGTTTTTCGATAAGAAATTTAAAGACAAAAAAAAACATATCTTATTCCCTATATCTATATCTATATATATCAATATTCTTCTAAAACCGTATTTTCGAGTCGATTCAATCAACATATTTTACCATTGTGTCGCATTTGTTTCTAAAATTTCTTCTTTTGTCAAACTATTTGTTGTTTGTTCATTATCATCAGCATGTTGATTCGGTGGATTAATCGAAGCTAAGAATGACACCCATATTTCTTGAAATTGTGTTCGTGATAACCAGCCAACGAATGATATACGTTCGATATAATCAGCCATTATATCTGAATGTTGTAATAGATCAACAGGAAACGATGATAGACAATAATCATTAATACCGAATTGTAATTTATTCATATCTTGATAATGTTGTTCCCAATATTGTTTCGGTATACGTATAAATGAATTAAATATTGGCAAACGAAATAATAATATAGATATACGACGCAGATTATGTCGATAAAAATATGGAATAGATTTAATATATTTTGTTAAATAATATAGACGATCAAGATCATTAAATGATAAAAGTAATAAATGTGTATATGGTCGATTGTCTGGCTCAATTAAATTTACATACGATTGAAATAATTGTTTTGTTCGGTTATTTGGTATAATTAAACCATGTCGTCGATAAACATATTCAACCATGGAAAGTATTGCTTTAGCTAATGTACAACATGATATAACTTGATCAGTTGCACTAAGTAATTGATAGATAATAGATGTTGGATTATGTATTGTTTTTATTAGACAACGAAAAAAACTTTCAATTAAATTCCAACTAAGAAAAGATTTTTTCTGTGATATATGTATATAAATATTTTCCGAAATAAATATTATAAAACGTAGTAAATCTCGTATGTCACCTGAAGAAAATTGACATGTTAACTCAGTATGAGTTTGTATCGTAGCAAAATAGATCGATATGGAATCTACGAGTGCATTTAAATATGGTTGATGACTAGCACACAATTGTAAACTTTTAATATAGATCGAATCAGGTGTTGATTCATTATCATTTAGATTTATTTCGCTTGGTATTAATCGTTGTGTTGGTAATGAAAAACATAGATCATTGATTTTTTTAATAAGTGCACTTGTTGATGCACGCCATAGTGCTGGAATATGAATACCGAGTACAAGACAATGAGGCATTGATAACCATACAAAATCCTAATAAAAGAAGAAACAAAATTAAATGTTCATATACAATCAATTTTGTATACGATTAGTCCTACGTAAACAAGAACGATCTTAGATTCAAATATATATTTAAACGTATCGCTAATGAGTCAATTTTCTTAATTTCATTCTTGATGAATCGGAAATTCATTTAAATATTTTACTCATAGTTCATGACGACACGAAGATGATTTCAGACTTTGTGCAATCATCTTAATACTCTTTGTTTATTCTCAGGATGTAAAGAAAAATGCTTTTAGTTATTCAATCAAATAATTGACGTTTGTGCTTTAGTTGAGTACACGTTTTCATAAACTAAATTGTTTGTAAATGTTTATCTCAACAAAATTCAATATTAAAACATACCGGTGACATCATAAATGGTAATAATTTTTTATATGTTACATTTTTAATCATTTGTGCATAGATTTTCGGTGTTATATCCATAGGACAATGAACTTTTTTTATCCAATTAAGAATAAAATCTTCATCATTACAATTAAGATTATTAAAATCTTGTTGAATACTATCAGACGAAATCGTTGTTGTATAATCCATTTTACTAATTAAACGTTGTATAAGTGCCCAAAGATGTTCATTAGATTTAATATCATTTTTATTATTATTATCATTTTTCGATGATGATAATACTTGTAAAATTAATGGCAAATATTTTGGTAATAATTGTTTATTTAATGTTTGTTCATCGAGTGTTAACATCATTTCAATACGTCGACAAACAATTAATTCAGCTAAACGTAATACACTTATATATGGTAATTTTAGAAATTGTTCAATTAATAAAACTAATAGAAGACCACTTTCATCTAAATGTATTCCTTCAAGTGTACGAAGAATTTTCAATGATAATAAAAGTTTATTTCGTTTTAATAAATTATCCCAATTTGTATAAATCGATTCAACGAATAGATGACTGGCCACAGGTGTACGATGTATAAGACCAAATAAATTATGTACATATGTACATGTATCACTTTGTTCAAATAATAAAAATAATAATTGATGATGTGTTATTATCGATATTAAATGTTCAACATATAATTCATGACGACATATCAAATCACAATATGATTGTAATTGACCACTTATTGATAAATGTGTTATTAATGATGATGGAGTCGGAATAGATAACATTGATGACCACCATGCCTCTTGTGTGTAATCAAGAGTATTAAGAATATGTGTCCATTGTAATAATAATGGAATATAAAATGATGAAAGTAATTTAAAATTTTCACTCAATATATTTAAATATGAAAATGAATGAAGACGATGAACAGTTTCATCTGTTTCATCATGTATTAATAATTGACGAAAATCGTTTATAATAGTTCGAAATTGTTTACCTAAAATACAATAATGAAATCATATTGTTTAACATAAGATGAATGAAAGAATAATAATCGAGAAAGGATTTTACATGAAAATTATAGACAAAACGATAAATCTACTCTATTGAAATGAAAATAGATCATATGAACGAATGCAACCATGGATTAGAGGCTAAAAATCGTTACATGTCTAACACTGTTGAACGATCCGATTTCTTCGTACTCGCTACAACAATGTGAAATTTAAGGACAATGATAACAATTTTCTCAAATGCAAATGCATAGGAGATAGTCTGAAATTAACTACAAGACTTTCGAAGGAAATCATACGTATGCTTGTTAAGAGTACTACTGTGTATGATGGAATATTCAGTTCTTGTTAAAGCTTAATTATAATGTTCTCTTTTCAGAACATGAGTAAATTTTAAAATTTGGCATTATCACACTGATCATCAACGTCTATTACGATGGATGTAGAAATTAAAGTCGAAACTCAAAAATTCATTTATCACTATGCTACACTCAGATCGATTAAGGTATGACATTAGAAGATGTTATGTCACTTGTTTGAAAGTGCGTCTGCGGTTTACTTGTTACGGATCAAAACCGAACTGTAGTTTAAAAACGATTGATTAAATGAAGGAAAAAAAAAGATGACTATCGACTTTTCATATCGATTTATGTGACTTCTCAATCTTAAATAAGCATTGTTCATCATTTTTTCCTTCGTCTTTTACTTATTAAGAACTCTCATTGAAACAAAAATATTTAAATATTGATGAATTACCATTGTCCAGAATATGTATAAGTAAATACAGATAATCAGATGTAAGAGTAATCAATGTCATGTCAATTTGGCCACGTTGTTCTCGTGTATTGTTTATTAGACGTGATATGACATCGTGTAAAATACGAAGAAGAGCTCTGCAATGAAAAAAGAGACATGAGAAAATGTCTTCATTTTTGAAATTTTCTAATCAATCATTCATTTATACTTACGCACTAAAACTTTCATCACGTGTGTCATTCATGGATGATACAGTATCTTTCCATCGTGTTAATATAGTATCTTCAGTTGAATTTTGAACAATACATCGAAGAATAATATTAATATTCATTAACCATCGATTTATTATAAGACGAGTAATATCCTAGAAATAAAAATAAAATTTCCTTTGTTGTTTATTTTTATATAACAAAAAACCAACAGTTCTATTGACTAATGTTCGAAGAGCGACAATAAATGGATCGATTGGACGTAATGCGACTGATGATATAACATCGAATAAAGTTAATTGTGTTGAATAGATATCTAATAACGATTGATTCTGTCGAAAAGAGAAAAAAGATTATTAGAACGTACATAATGTATTTTTCAAAGTGTACCTTCGATGAAGTAAGATGAACATGAGATTGTAAATGAACAAGAACAACATCGATAATTTGTCGCGATAGTCGTTTCCATTTATCAACTTCACTTCGAACACTATCAACAATGACAATTAACAATTGTAGTGCCTATAATAAATAAATTCTATGTATTAGATTATTTTACGAGCACGAGAGTTCTCTCGGATACTTTCATCAACAATGATACAACATTAAAAAAATATTAACAAAATTCTTCATTGTATTCGATCTATACATATGATAAATCTCGATTCGATAGTTTCATGTTTCATATTAATAATTGATAGGAAAAATCTTTGCAATATAGTGTGTATATTCTGATCACTACAGAGCATCAACATAAGTCTTAATGCAAGAAAATAATTGCCTTTCGTGTCAAACATTCTTCCTCCATGTTACAATTGAAGTCATTTATGAACGAGAAATTTATGTCGAACTTGTTAATAGCTAACATGGTTTTTGCATGCATCAAAAGTATTCTGTCTTAAAGCAGTCAATCAGGAATAGATTTCTCATTAATGCCAGAAGAAGAAAAATTGGATATCTACATTGAAGATCTATCGACTTTAGACTTTTTTTATGAATAGAAAGATCGATGGACGCATATTTTCAACTGACATATCAGATAGAACATTTAAACCTGATATCTATTTAAGTTAGTATAGAAACATGTAACTAATCAATTTTAGTTTTTAGAGATTTTCAAATATTTTTCATGAAACTTTGCAATATATATGAAATACATATGAATTCTAAATCGTTTATGAAAAATTACTTTATTATATCGAACAAGTTTAAGTAGTGTTTGAACAATGACCATTCGTTGTGCTTCTAATTCTTTATTATCTGTTTTAATTCGAACGAGAAATAAATCGTATACAACAGGTTCTAATGATGATAAAGCTAAAAACCAAAAACGGAACCAATCGTAAATAAATGATTAAATAAATTTATCTCTCTACCATGTGTTTCAGGATCATGTCCACTTGCTAATAATAAATCACTGTGTTTTATCAAATCTTGTACTTTAATAACTTGTTTCGAATGAAGTGTATCATGGGATAGCATAACAAGAAATTCAGCAATACGATGAATAAAATGTGGTGATGCATGATAACCAACGATAGCTTCTTCAACCGTTTCTAGTTGATTGATGACATGTGTAAGAAATTGCTATTAAAATACAAAATAGAAGAACTTATGACATTAGAAAACAAAACTAAACCAACTTCATCAGCATCTAATAAACTATAATTGACACGTATTAAAAGTAATTGTATAAGTAAATCGAGTACAGACGCTTGAAATTCAGTCTCATTTGTATTGACATATTTTTTCAAACTAAGAATAACAATTGGCTCGAATAAACGAATATAATTGCCTATTTTTGTACGTTCGACACGATTAGGTGGCCGTCTCAAACATTCAATTGTTTTTTGTTGTTTTTTAGTTAAATAAAAACTACAGAGAAAAAAAAATAGTTCGATTTAGTTTGGTAATTAACATCTTATTATTTTGTTTTTTTTTTTCTTTTGAAATTTTACTCTCGTATTGCACTGTTCTCTATTGATTGATCACTGTTGACACTTGACGTATGGCGCGAACCAAATAGATAAATCATTGGTTGTCGAATTGTTATCATATGAATGTTAGTTAAAGAATTATTAATTGGTATTTGTGAAATATGATTCGATGATTTTGTTTCAGTTGTTGATGGAGAATTGATTGCTAATTGATGAAGATTTAGTAAAAACTAAATGAGAAATGACATTGTTAAGATAATTTCTACTAGAAAAAGTAAGAGAACAGAAAAAGCTGTTAGTGTATTATGTGTAAAAATGGAAGACTATTGTCTCTCGATATATCTTAAGAAATTAGCTCATGTTGAGATATTTGATGCATATCTATGACACTAGCAGGAAATATTGTTTAATAGAAAAATATTGATATACATTCATACGAAGGTAAATTCATATTTCTCAATATCTAAAGATGTTAGTTATTAGTCCATAAACAATAGACATACAATCTACGTTGTACTTCATTGTTTTAGATAAGTAAGGTATTCATCATTGTGAACCTTAGGATAGAGAAATGTTTCATTTCAAGGCAAAACTGTATATAGAGACAAGTCTGTACGAAAATACTTGAGTGTACTCGTGTCGCATGTTTTACTGCAAAAATTGTTTTTAATTTTAAACGTTCAACTGTATTCTATCATCTAGTCGATAATGTATATCTGATTGCAAAACGAAGGATTGAAAGTAATGAACTTATTATGTCTGTTGATAACATTATTTCATTTTAGGAGAGCTCGTTTGTAATCTCACTTTTGCAAACATGTAAATTGAAAGAACTTATAAATTTATCTTCTGACTATGTGTAATTAAGTTTCTAGATGTACGACTTGATGCAGTGAGATTAATCAAAGCCATTTGCTCCCCGTGTAAGATGTTCATGAAAATTTTAATAGGTCAACTTTTGTATCAAGCTTTGATCTGAATTGAAACAAACCGAATAGAATAATGGTAACTATTGTTAATTCATTTCTTTTATTCTTATAGAATTCAATCCAGTTTAGGTTCGATTAATCTTCTTAAAAACTATGATAGAAATGAACTTTAAGATGACGAAAAGCAAATATGCAAAAAAAATACAGAACTAAGAAAAACAAATTTCAGACTTACTTCCTGTGTACATTGAATAGTATTGATTTTGTCAGCATTAAATGTTGATTTAAGATAACTAAGTGTTTCTTCCAGATGTTTCAAAACATCTTGTATGGGAACAAGATTTAGAACTGATGTCATACAGGTTAATGTTGTTGCAAGTAGTTGCTCGAAACGATCAGTTTCAGATGAATTCAATAGACTTTTATGTATTTGATATGATGCACGTACTAATTCGAATAATTTCATCATCGATGGATTATTTCCGATCGCACCTAACTGTGTACGACTAAGTTTTTTATCTTTATCTGTATTTGTTGTACTCGATGTTGTTAAAGTATCTTTGGTTGTAATCATTGGATTAGTACTGTCGCTATTCATTGAATCTTTTTCATTTTCTAAACAAATAAAAACATATCGATAGAAATCTTTATTATCAACATTGACTAGGATAATAGAAAAAGATAGGATGATGGATGAGCATTCACATGTTTATGTTTTATTAGTCTAGTACTTTGATCGAATATTTTTTATAATGTGAAAGTCTACGAATTTTTAATTTGAGTTCTTTTAGATTGTGTATCAGCGAACTTAGTGCTCTGTGTGATCATCTCATGTTTTTCTATACATATTTATTTGATTAAAATCGTTCCGCCCCACTTCATCTGAGTCGAACGCTTCGTTTTTGAAGATAAGATTGAAAAAGTTCGGCCGCTTTCGACTTTACTATCAATCATTTAGTTAATACTGGCACTTTTATCTCAAAAAATAAAAAGCGACAAGATGAATATAAATTATCGAGTAACTGAGTTGAGGCAAAGTATATCGATACTATTGCTTGGGGTGTAGGCATGCCTGTTCTGATACTAAAACGATGGTTGTGATATTCTTGTAGATACATTTCTTTTTGACTAGGATCATTTCATCACAGGAGAACAAGTGTCGAATAAGATTCATAAGTCTAAAAGGTTCTGTAAACCTTTTGTATTTTTTTTCCAGAGCATCTATAACTCTGTTGTCATATGTACTTGACAGAATGAAGAAAACATTGATTTTGTTCGATCATGTTTCGAAAAACTCTAGCAAGAACTTTAATCTTACACGAAACTACTAGATGATGATTGACTATAATTCGATGTTTTATAAATATTCTAATGTTAATAAAATCAACATATTGAACTAGTACATTTCACAGTAGTTATCGAATATAGAATCTACTTTTTAAACGTTCATCAACAATCTTTTAACATTTTTATTATGTCTCATGTAAACAGAATAGTGAATATTTTGAATTACTTGAATCAGATGTACTACTTTCAAATCGTTTCTTCAATTGTTGAGGTGATGCAGGAAGTGGGGGAAAATTAATTTTGGATACTTGTGGAATCGGTGGAGTTGTATCGTCAACAACGAAAGAGAATATCGATAGAATTCTACGATTAGATAGATAAACAATAATATTCAATCATTTTCATAGAATTTTTCTCTTAAGTTTTTACTTGATCAAAAAATGAAAAACTTTTTCAGCTGATTGTATATCACCCAAATCATTTATACTGTTTGACAATTCTAAAAGAATACAACGAATTATAAGATAAAATACTGAAAGATTTCTTTTTAGTTTTTGTCTACTCGAAAAGATTGCATTGATTATATCGAGTAATAATTGTAAATTATTAAGATCATGTAATATAAATGGATGCTTAAAAAAATGTATAAGTAAACGAAGTTCATCATATTGATTATGAAAAAATGCTCGTATTGTTTTCGATGTTAGAACATTCAACAGAGCATATATGCCTTCTAAACATCCGATCTAAATTTAAAGAATAACTTAAGTCTATCAATATAATATAAAATCGATTGAATAACAAACAATATGTATTCGAGTTGACGCTTGAGCTAATCGATCAAATACTAATGATGATAAACACGATATTGTTTCACATTGCACTTCATCATTTGATATGGCCGTTGATGTTGTTGATTGTTGTAATGATTGATGAACTTTATAAATCCACTGACAAGAAGAATTGATCCATTTAAGTAAAAAATGTATTGGCCATTGACAAGGTAAAAATGAACTTCGATCAACAAATCTAAATGAATGAATGGATGAAAAAAGAACAGTATTCAATGAAAAACCGATTCCTACTACCAAAAATTAGTTGCACTCGTATATTTCAAGTCTATGCCAATGATTACTCTCGTTATCAATCAGAGACGTTCATGATTATGTTGAAATTAACAACAAATTTCTAACAGTGATAGACATCTATGGTATCGAACATTTGTTTTTATGAATGCAACTGATGTGTCAGTAGAGAACTTGGTAGAAAGTTTCGATTATTAGTTTTTTGAATGAGTATACTTCATGAGAAATATGATTAATGTATTTTCTTAACTTTGAAAGTGGATTTCGAAGAAAATCTCAGAGACATGATAGGTTTGTATTTTATAAGTATAGATCTGTGTGAGAATCCGAGGATATAACAAAAACATTTTTATTTTTAGTCGAATTTATTCTATCCCACACGAACGTACTTTGCAAATGTTTGTGCTGCCACTTGACGCACACGTGTATCTTCGTCAGTAAAAAATAAAAATACAATATCAATACAACGATCCAGCCATGATCGATTCTAATATAAGGAGAAAATAAGAATGTATATTGTTTTTTTCAATGAAATCAATGTAAGAATTTACTGTTTTTTTCATTTGTTGTTGTTGTTCAAGATAGGTTAATATTCGAAAATCAATATCTCCAATAAGTTGAGCGAGAGCAACCTATTTTATGAAAACCAAACAAAAATGAATTAAATGATTAATAGTAAACAAAACTATGTATGTCTACTTTAGCAAGAACGTATGAGCTTGCACTATTCTGAATAGCATCTTCTAATAATTCAATGCCTATTATTGTTAATGCATGACTATTAATTAATAAAACTGGTAGTAATGTTCGTAAAGCATTTAAAGAAACGTGTATAACACGTGCGCTATTATCATTGAGACATAGTCGAAATGTAGAAAGTAGTTCAGCTAATATACCTAATTGAATGTCTTCGAAAATATAGAAGAGTTAATTGAGAGATGAAATATATCAATAGACACGTCAATATTCGTACCTAATCTTGAACTTTCTTGTGAATCAGTTGATACAAGTGAGCATTGATTAATGAAAGAATTATTGAATGAATTCGTCAATGATGATATTGGTGGAGATATCGAAAGAAGATGAACAGTTGTTTGAATTAATTTTGCAAGTAAATTTGCAAATGCACCACGTAAATGTGGATCACCATGTTCACGTAAACATAGAAGATAAGTAATAACTTGAAAAGACACAAACAAAAAAAAAACAATAAAAGACTTTTATGAAGTATTTATTATTGTATTTGAAAAACATCCTTAGCAAAGTTTTTATTCGGTGTTGATAGATTTCAAATTATGAATATTACATATAAACAAAGATCCTAACGTACTCATTTGAGAATTCAATATCGCTCAATATATGATAAGAAATTTTTCTAGACTAAAGAAAAATTCCTGAGAGAATACATAGACTCGAGTGTAGATTATAATGAAAAATAAGAAATTTATCATCGATTTTTCACATACATGTATTGTATTCGAATACGATCAACTTAGTTTTTCAGGCTTCAATCTCGGTTCAATTTTCTCTTTTCTTTGTTTGTCGAGCACCTCTACCATAAAAATTCTAAAATTTCTATGTAAACATGCAACTCAATCTTTACACTTTTTCTTGAATACCCAAAATAAAATTATCCGAAATCAAACCTTGAAATGAATTGATCACATATTTCCAGAGAAAAGGAGTTTTTCATTTTTTTTCCTAGATTTTTCGACATCTTGAATGAAATCTATACTTTTTTTTTGTTGTTGAAATAAACATGTCACTTATCATTCTTCTATTGTTAAACAATCGATATGTTTGTGTTAATCATTACTGTGAGATAGCAGTGAAAAATTATAGACACTGATCGCACTTTAATATTGTAATTATTAGCTAAACTGTGTGTAAAAAGAAATGGACACAGCATGAATTTACTATAATAGGACTATCTAACATTGTATTATTTTCCATCGAAAGCATAGAATAAGGAGTTTCCTAAGATTAAACGTATTAAAACAAGTATTGTACATACTTTCAGTAGGATAATCAAAAGAATCGAAAAATGCAAATGGATCAATCGTTGATAAATATGAAAGACATGCTAATGTACCACATTTAATGCTGACACGTGATTCATCATCAGTTTTTATGGTACCATCGAGATTAAGTATATATCTAAAGTAGATATAAATTGAAATTTATAATACTCAATAGATAAGCTTGATCATTTTTTACTTGGAAATAAGTTGTTCAACAAGTTTAGCAGCCGATGTTCGTTTCTCATTATTAATGGTTGATAATGAATCTGATTCATCACTTATTTTAGTATTTATAATTTCTTGTTGTTCACTGATTTCAATAAATGAACGTTGATACGTTGAATAAGCTATTTGAATAATCGTGAACAATAAAAACAAAACACATCTAATTCTCTTTTGAATATTTACTTTTTCTCAACATTTGACTAACACGCGTATCTTCTATAGAACTTGTTTCAGTTGCAATTAATAATTGATCAAAATCAAATAGATTCGAATATTTAAGAACGATTTCAAGTGTTTCCAATGAACTCGATACAACATTATGATCACTATGTTGTAAACAAAGATAACATACGATATCAACGCACTATCGAGAAAAAAAAAGATAACTCGATGATTGAGTTTGTTTTTACAATTTTTCTTTTACTTCAATTATTTGTCGAATATAAATAGGAATATGTTGTTCATTAGGATCCATCGTTTTACTTGTATTTAATGTTTGTTGAATATTTAGACATGATAGTTGAAATTCTTCTATATGAATGCCCAGTGATTGAATAAGATTTTTTATTAAGCCAAGATAACCAATAACTAGACGAGTATTATCAATATCGTGATGATGTTCAATTAATTGATCTATTCAAAAGAAACTACTCAATTGTTGTTTTCATTCTAAAAGAAAACATTTACCAATAGCATTTGTCATTAGAAAACGAGCTATAGCCATTGGATGACGAGAATAACGACATACGATAATTAAACAAGCAGCCGATGAACGACGGACAAGTGCTGATTCATGTGACATATTTGCCAAATAAGCCAAAAGAAGTTCCTAAATCAATTATTAACATGCAATTTTATTTTCATTAAACTACCATTGAACAATAATTTATACGTCTTCGGTGAACTATGAATTTCTATCTAGGGGTGCAACAAATCCAAGGCCTTGGGATTTGGTGCAAATAGATTTGGATTTGTTCTTGACTGAGATTTGGATTTGGATTTGGGTTTGGGCTTGGTCTTAAATTGTCCAAATCTGATGAGAATTTTTAATATAAAGTCTTAGAAGGGAGAGAAGAGTATTAATTCTTAGAGGCTGATATAAAATTGTTTAGATTTGGTATAGATTTGGGTTTGGATTTGTATCTTAGATTTGGATTTGGGATTTTGTCGGTATCATTATGGGTAGGATTTGTGTTTGGGATTTGGATTTGGGATTGAGATTTGGTTTCAATGTAGCACGACNACAAAATTTGACTGATGTTAGATCGGAAACAAATCCCAAGTCCAAATCCAAATCTAAGACCCAAACCCAAATCCAAGTCCAAGTCCAAACCCCAAATTCCAAACGTATCACCAATCCCGAATCCCAAATCTAAGCTGAAAAAAGTAATATAAACAATCCTGAGATCCAAATATAGACGAAATCCACAGCTAGGAACTCAGTTCTTACTATACCCCAAGTCCAGAAACCAAAACCAAATCCAAGTCCAAACCTCAGAGATTTGGTAACAAATCCCAAATCCATTAAAGATTTGTTGCACCCCTATTTCTATCTATAAGATTTAGAATGGTTGTTGATGATTCAAACAAAGATTATATAATTTCGTTTGGAAAATTTTCGATTCTTGAACAAAGGAATAGCAGATATCATTCAAACACTTCCTTACTTCTATGCTCTCAAAATTCAATTATATTTACTCAATGAGAATAGCAGAAATTATTTATCTCTTTCTATATTTGTTCTTGAATGTTTTGATCGATTTAACGGAAATCTTTTGCATGACAACTAGAATCAAATCTGATTGAATTAATCGCCGATCTTTAGAAGCTTGCCTCAGGCAAAGATGATCTCAGTTGATTGATGATGTTCTACCAGGGAGGAAAAGCCGAGACTACTATTAATGAAATATAAATAATTATTATGCAGAATGAACATTGAATTTTTCGGTAAAAATTTTTCTATCCGATTCTATTGTTGATCAATTAAAAGTTAAACATATCTTTTACCATGATTGAATGTATGTTACCGTATTTTATTCAATCATATTAATAATTATAATGGATGAAAGTACTGAAAAAATTGAGTGGCTTACTAGAAATCGAATTTCAGTTCCTCGAATGCACGAAATGTTCTCAACTTTTCTACGTTCCAATACGAAAATAAAGATGAAGAAGTTCTACATGTATAATCTAAATCCGAGAATGTCACTTTGTGCCATCATAAGTTCAACTGCTGTCTGCAGAGATGAATGAAGTAGGTTAACTATATTTTACTTGATAATAGACGAGTGCTCCAGATCTAGAACTCTACAGAGACTAGTCTAACGAATCATTTGAATTACAACAGAGAACCACTCCAGTTAATCGATATTTTTTGCATGTTTATGCTCCCAGATGCTAACAAACTAGCTGATCGAGAAGTAACTATAAAAGCCTGATTGTTGAGCACAATTTCTGATCTAAAATTTGAAACTAAAGCTTTATGAAAGAAACCTACACTAGTGAACTCCTCAGCTAAAATTTTACATACTCTATTTCACTGTCAATAAACAAAAACTCGTATTCACGAAAATAGGACATTGTTTTTGTTTTCTAGTAAATCTACTTTCATCCTGTGGCATATATCTATCGAAACGGAAGGCATTACTTCAAATAATACGCTCGTTGTTTTCTTTTCAACCAAGCCAAATCTATTAATATGCAAGAATAATCATAGATATGTTGTTAATCTCAAATAAAAGAAAAACTGTAACTCTCTCGAACGAAATGTTTTCCTTCTTCTTCTCTAATATACTTACTTTCATTTCTTTATCGTTAATCGATCGACCGAGAATTCGAAAAATCAATTCATAATAATCTGCTAATTTTTCATGAACAATATCTTCTGAACGTGCAGCAATTGAAATGAATGCTGGTGATAAATGTTCGAAAAATGGTCGAACTTTTTTTGGATGTATTACATTGGCTAATTCAGCAAATCTCCATAGAGCACCTGATAATGAGATGAGCACATTAAAAGAAATTGAGTATAGATTCAAATGGGAAAAAAAGTTACCTTTCAAAGCTCGTGGCCCAACGTTTGGATTTCGTTTTATGATTCGATGTAATTCAACTTGAATTCTTGTTAGATTGGCTTCTTTCAGATTCTATGTAACCAATTAGAACATGATTATGCATTAAATAAAAACAAACAAACAAACAACGATGGTTTTCTTTCTATACTTTCACAAGTTTACTAATATTTTCCTCGGCAGCCAGTCGTACGTCGTAATCAGTTTCATCACAAGTTGTGAATAATGTTTCGATACTAGCAGTCAATAGTTTGAAATAATTTTCATTGTTACCTCTAGCCATAACAAAAGAACAACATTCGATAAGAGATTAAAAATAGTAAAAAAAAAACAAGAAAACAATTATTTACTTGACCAATGTTGATGAACAAAGTAAATCAGTTATAGTATTTAAATGATGAATTTTATCTTTATTTATTGCTATAGGATCTAATCGAGTTCTTCACGAAGGAGAAAGCAAAACTCAATCAATAGAATGTTAGAAAGGAAAAACAAAATACAAGTAATACTTTTCATTGTTTGCCACTGATGTTTCAGATGTTGTACTTGAAAGTAGTCTTAAAACTTCAAGTGATTTACTCAATTTATCCATTTTTTTGATTTATATTAATTCATTTATTCTACACTCGAATAAATAAATAACTAAGTTTCACACTAGTAGGTTAATAGCGAATGAATGACCGACTGAGAAAGCTTAGCTAGGATTGTAGATATAAAAACACCATTGACATCCATGCTATTCTCAATATGGATAGATGGCGTTAGACAAGCAGCTTTATGAAACAGGACTTCATATATATACCAACCACATGAGGCAGTCTTATTACTAATCAAGCATCTCATGATTTCAATTTGAATTTCACTAGAACTCAACTCGGTTCGTATGTACATCACGTATACAAATGCTCATTGTGAGTCATTGAGATCAAGATCATTCACAATTATGCACATCTGTGTTCGTTGCAATTTTCAAAAAGCAGTCTCTATTTTCGTGCACTGAATAGATCGATTCTTTAGTCAGTAAACTGATACTACACAACATTGCTATCACTAAGAATATTTTTTTTTATTCGTGCACTATTTTATCTACAGCTGTTTGCATATAGTAAACAACAGAAACAAGAATGAATGTCTAGAAAAACAATCATAACTGCAATAACATGCAACTTTTGCAATGAATGAAAATCTAATGAGGGAAAGATGGCGAAAACAAGGATTCGTAGTAATCTTCTAAAGTCTGGCATGTATATCATGAAGCAAAAAGAAGTAGACGAACAATTGTTTATGCATATTAAAGGTAATTAACTAATGTTGCATTTTATTTTCTTCATATTCACCGCCATGAATCTATACTGATTGATCAGTTGCCTATATCGTAATTATGATTATGGGTATTGTTTATTGTAAATATACCCGATCTGTAATGAATATGATTATTTAGTTTTCAAGGGACTCTATTTTTAAAATCTGCCATTACATATGTCAATATAGTATCATGTTCTTGCCATCTGTTTCCGATCAAATATTCAACTTAATGAAAATGCTTATCTATGACATGAGTTATTATCATGATACGTTTTAATCAATGATTGACTTAGATGTTTTTTGACAGGATAATTGAGTTCACTTATCGTATTTTCGCATTTAATTCAGAGGACGATTGTACGAAAGAACGCTGGTTAATATTTCATACAAATCTTAGCCTCATGGATATTGTTGCTTTAACATGTGAATAACTATGTAATTATAAAGTATTATTGACTGCCGTGTATTTTCCTGCACACAAGAAGACTTGTATTGATACATAACCATCGATAGCATTACAGTTGAGATCTGTAGACTCAATATGTAGGAGGTTGGAAGGACTCCTCTTACAGCAGTATCAAATGAGGGGATATTGCATTAGAGGTAAATGTTTTTCTAACATAGACTAATGAAGGTTTAAGTAGGTACATCACTTACTTTTAAATGCTATCAACAATTTTTCTAATCATCAACTAGCAATGAAACCGATCCAAAGAAACAGCATGGACTAGGATGTGTCATTCATGTAGTAGCGTTTACAGCTAACACGAAACTGAACAGCTAAGTTATTCTATTGTGCTACATGACTGAATAATAATATTTGGCGAAATCAACTGTCAAAAAGAAGCAATTTAATCACTGATCTTTTTTAAAATTACAAGTGGACCATAATTATATGAAACATGCTCGTCGCTATAATGAATAATCTATTTAATCTCATTCAATATATAAATCATATGTCATCGATTACGAGGAAAGGTATGAATTGTTTGTTAAGAATGTAACATTCGATGTATTCGTTTTTTTACTTCTACGACTTTCTAAACTTTCCGTAGTTGAATCAGGAAAATTTGCTGGTGTGTGCTTTTCCACATTGGAACGTAAACAGTTTCGTCGTAAAAGATAGAATAAAACTAATACAACAATAATAAGTAAAACAGATGTGATAGCTATACCAATAATTAATGTTTGCATGGAACCATTGCCTAGAAATAGACACATATTCGAATATTAAAACAAATGAAAAAGAGTTCATTAATTTAAAAAGAAATTCTATTCAAATGATGACCTTCTTTTGTTGCATGATGAACTTTAATTGATGTAAGTGTCAAATTTCCATAGACATAAATTTTTTTCACATTTTCCGCCGAATCGCATTTCTCAAAATGATAAAAAGTCTCGTCATTAAAAGAAATCTGAAAAATAAAAGACATAGAAGCAAATCGAACACTTAGATAAGAAATTTGTTTAGTCGAATTTTTACATTAAATCCTCCGTCTTCAATAATAATTATGTCTATCATAAATGATTGATTAACGCTTAATGGACTAGGTTTAAGAAGCATCTCTTTAACCCAAACACCTTTAAACAGACAATTAAATGCAACCGAATCGCTTTTAAATTTGATATGCAATGGTTTATTTTCGGCATTGATCATGAAATCAATATACAACCTAAACGATACATATGAATTTTTAATTATGTCAACTAAATACTCACAAAGGATCCAGAAGAAAACCACGAATAACTACACTATCATGTGGTAAGAGTTTCGACTGAATGTTTTCCGTGTAATTAGTAACCCAGATATTCTTGAATTCAATCGTTAAATTTATAAGTTGAACTTATTTAAAAAACTAAGAAATATGGCTTACTCTATTTTGACCATGAACAGGATAAAAGCAAAGATGATAACTGTCACAGAATAAGATGATACTAATTATGATGATTTTATGATTGGAATATGGCCATGTAAGTATGATTAAATGACACATTGAACCAATAGGAACTAGAATAGTTGATGGTTGATTCATCGCGCCTTTCTTATTTTGAAAAAATAGTTTTGTTAAACAATGATAGAAATAATTCATGTTATATTAACAGTTGTTCAACTACTCGACTTTATCATAAAACTAGACATAATTTTCTTTCGCATTGTTTTGACCTCTAAAATATTCATCGAAATTTTACGAATAAATAACATTTAAATGATAGTAGTCAAATAGTAAACGAAAATGTTGATAGAACTTTAGTCACTGTTTCACATAAAAAAGAGGTATGAAAAAGGGCAGAATCATCATATATATGATAGTGACTGATTGGATGTGACGAGGAAAGGTTTTCGTAATTGTATAGATTTTTTCTTATTGATAGTAACAATATAATAAGCACACGAAGAAAAACGGACGACTCAATTCTAATAATTTCTTATATATTCTATTTAAAAGCGCGAGAGAAAAAGTTGTTTTTTCTTATACGTACATAGACAATAGATTTGAAGAAGAGTAAGATAGAGAAATTATTAGATGATGATTAAACAATCGTAAGTAACGACACAGATTGTCATTACACCCCCCCCCCCCCCCCCCCCCCCCCCCCATTTCCGCCCACACACACTGATACCCATAAACACACCCTGATGATCGTGAACGATTGGCGACGGATTTGCAAGTGTTGTAGAGATGGCGAGTAGTTTATTTAAATTTTATGAAGCAGTCCTGATTTACTTCGAATCGGTACCTTGTTCCTCGATCTAAAAGAACTTTTATTTTAGTCCATTTTTTGTTTTTAGATGCTCAGATATTCATTATAGTTATTGTGGGGGCTTAAACATAACTCCACGTGCGTCCCATCGGTCTCTCTCTCTGTTTTGCCGTATTCTCGCTGTATTATTGTTGCAGGGGACCGTCACTTGATTTTTATCTTGCTCGTTTGCACGTGGAACTTGCGTGTTATTCATTGGGTTATCTGGAGATGTGCTCACAGTGTTTTCATCCAGCGTCTCCCTTGAAGGATGGATTTTTATGTCTTTTCGGTTGAAGCGAATCTGGAGCGCGACTTCAATAATCAAAATCAGGAGGCCCAAAACTAAGAAAAATAAATAGAATGCCAGCGTGGTGTACGTAATAATTGCGAACGCAATTAGCAAGATCGTAACTATGACTCCTAATGCTAAAACAATACAAATGACCAGACCGAACAGACTAGTAGACAACCAAGACAGAAGCCACTGGCAATTAATCGATAAAGCAAATAGTCCAGAACAAATTCCTAATTGATTCAAAATATCGATGGGTTGCTGATCATTCAAAATGTATCCGAAGCAATATGCTCTGAATGTTGAGGAGTTAGTCGTAAAAACCGGATTCCCAGGACTGCACACTAATGATTCCCTCAACGACCATACCCCCATTGAATCAAAAAGGAAGCAGTCTTTTGGTTTTTCGGGGCACAAATCACCAACACGAAATACATCCATAGATAAAACGCAGCTGTTAAAAAGTACCAGCAATACAATATCAAAGTTTACGACAACAAAATGCCAATTCAAATAGGACACCCGAGATAGTGAGTAAATTGTCAACAGCATATTACTGTGGGATAATCAATGTGGGAAGGGACGTCGATCAAATTCAACCTCTTTTTCCCGACAAATATGGCCAAAAATGTCCCTAAAATGTCTTTGCAACTTTGTCCCTTGCAAGAATGGGCCAGAAAGGAATCCCTCGAAAAAATCTCCTCTGTTTTCTAGAGTATTTTTCTAAAACAGGGTTATATTTAACCATAGAATTAAGTACAGAACATTATCCTACATAAGGCAAAGTAAAAGAATAAAATTGCAAATCATTTTCCACTCGAAACAGAAAATGAAATTTTAGCACAACAACTGTTAGTTATGTGAAATGTTCTCTCGTTGCTATTGAATTCTTTAGGGACTAGTCCGATCCTGTAAAACAAATCACGAATACATGTATCGATATATTTCTTTTCTTAAGGCGTCATCTGTGCCTATAACAATCAATTGAACAATAAAAAATAAAAAATAAACGAAAACATTACAACAAGCGACGTTTTCTCGCAGGACATTTTTCAAAGAACATTTTTTTAGGGAGCATTTTTGATTGATAGCTTCCCGGCCAGTATACTACGTCTGAGCCCACATTATAAAGAGAACTCAGTCCCAGCGTGGGAGCGTCCGTTAACCATTACAAATGTTGAAGGTACTTTATGGTTGCCGATATAAGTGAGTGCCTTGCATTTGAAGAGGTGACAGCGAATGTGCGATTAGAATAGAAGGTACCACTATAACCACGCCTCACGACGAACTCTTTCACCCGCTTTCACTGATAATAAGGTTCACGTATGCGTTTTTCGTGAACTAAGTGGCACAGGTATGGCTGCCAATCCAGTTTCGCTTTGCTATTGAACCTGTGGAAAGCCCAGATGTAGAGGGCTGGGGCTTAATGCCTAAGTGTTCTTCAGAGCGTGGCCTACGCGTCAGAATCTGAGTTATGCCTGCAAATTCATGGGTGTCACGTTACAGTATACGCCCACACCTACACCCATCTTCTAGAAACTCAAACTTAATTTCTAGTGAAATGAAAATTTAGCGTTTTTTAAAAACTTTAGTTTATAACAAACCCAGGTCGTTCGTTCCGGAGACCGGAACCCGCAGGAAACGGGATATTTTCCGGATACTTCCTGCCGGTTCCGGTGTATTTCCGGCCCGAAAAACCACCGGAACATGGAAGCAGTATTCCGGCCGGAATTATCCGTACCCGGAACCTGGATATTCCGGAGACTTCCGGAAACCTGAAATTTCAAGGAAATACCTCGGATCAGCCACGAACCAACCGGAACTATGGCAAGTTCCGCCAGGATCCAACCGTAAAATACAATAATCCGGTAAAGAAGCATCGGAAAAGAGTCGGAAACCACCGTATTCCGATTAAATTATTTCTACTTTGGAAATCGGGCCTCTCCTTCAAAAACAATTACATCGCATACTAAATTCTCATTTATATCGCTCCTTGATATCCAAATCATCGATTTACAAAAAAAGACCTTTAAAGGTCTTTTTTGGGATTTTTTTTCTAATTCCTTTAATTTAACGACGATGTCCATGACCGGGGTAGTTTACCGTATTTTGATGGGGTCGCTTGAGAATTTGAGATTTGTTACTTAATGTGTTATTGCTTTCAGAGCATTAATTTGTATTCGAAATTTTTTGATAAAAATTTGAAATGATAGGTTCTTAATAGACTTTAGTAGCGTCACTTACCTTGATTGAAGACTCAGGAAAGTCTCAAAACGCTCCTGTTTAACATGTGTGCTGTTCTTACACGTATCGTTTTCGGTTTGCCAAAGTCTAAAAATCTGATTTTTAGGTCTTCGGACTGAAAATTCCCATTTTTGTGGCAAAAGCGAGTTTGTACAGAAATGTATAATGTTTCACTAGAATTTTATTTGTTCCCAGCGTATGTTCTGGTGTTGTTTTAGGCTTGTTTAAAAAATAAGTAAAAGCTGGATTCAAAATTCGGAGACTATACTTAGTAATTGTGAGTATTTAGCGCTTTTCGGAAACGGCCAGATGAGTTTTCGGAAGCTTAGCGGAAACGGTCAGATCTGAGCCGTGTTCTCTCCGGATGGGAAAATTGCTTTTTCCGTTATCGATATCCGGTCCGGAAACGGTCGCATCTGGACCGTATGTGGTCTGGGCTTGGAAACGGTGTTTTCCGACGACGGATCCGATATAGGAAACGGGAACCATATCCGTGGATACGCTCTGGTGCCCGGAATTGCCGGGAAGTAAGTCGGATCCGGAACCCGAAACCGATTTCGGAAACCCGCTTCGGGAATTCGTCGGAATAACACGAGATCCGGCCGGTTCCCACCGTACGTCTCGGACCTAGGTGTTATCGAAATGTCGATTAAAGTCACCATGAATAAAAACGAACTTCGAATATCTTTCATTCGCTCTCCACCCAAACAAACAAATAGTTGAGAAAATGCGCTTAAACTCTCGAAATCAAACCTGGGTTATGAGTCATTAACGTTAACTTTTAAACGCCAAGAAACGCGTTTTTTCCTTAAAATTCTGACGTTCATCGCGGGAACACGCCGAAACTCTCTAGATTTAGAGAGTTCCGATGTGTTTTTATTACACTATTTACGAAAATAGGTTTTAGCGATCAAATTGTAGAGTTTTACGGGATGAACGTCAGAATTTTACGGAATAGCGCGTTTCTTGCTATTTTTGTAATAAACGTTAATGACTCATAATCGAGGTTCGATTTTGAGAGTATAAGTGCACTTTCTGAACTGTTTGTCTGCTTCAGCAACGAAAAATTGGTCATATACAATGGATCTAGCAGTAGGAGTTTCGCACCGAGCAGCGCATTCAATTCGATGCCATTTAAACCAGACTGCACACTGAAATCATACACCATCTAGGAGAGCGAGTTCTTTGTTACTTGTTTAAATTATATTAACATTATTTTAATGCCGTAAATAAAAAGACCGTTTTTCTTCTGCTAAAAAGTCTGCTTCAACATCCCCATCCTCTACATTGACATAGTACGCGTTATATAAGCTGATGCGTTAGGGTGCGGGTGTGGGTTATACTGCCTCACAACCAAACCCACACCCACACCCTTCGTCGTGTTACTCATGATGGGTACTTGATGTACAATACAAACAATAGAGCAACAGTAGGCATTTTCGAAACTTTTTTTAGCATAAAAAATCATAAAGAACCTGTACTCATCATTCGTCCTGTCACTTTGAGTTCAACAGTGGACACAATGACAATAAAAAGTCTTTTGTATCGATGTACCAACATATTGCACGGAACAACCCATGGATCAAAACTTGAAGCGATTCGACCAACATTCATAATTCAAAAACTTGCTTTTCGAACTGGTACTGACCTGAAGTTTTCTCCTCTTATTAACTCTATGTTCTTCTTTCAATATCCAAACTTATGCTCCACAACATAAAGTTGACAAAACTAATCTTTTTTCTGTAATAAACATTTGACACATTTGACTTAAACATTCAAATGGATTGCTTCTTTTTTAAATGTTGTGACATGAGAATCTCACAACGAATGAACTCATTACATTTTCTGTTGGGAATTCAAAAACTAGTTTAAATATATTAATTTTCTTGTTAAAGCGCATTCATTTCTAAAAATTCATCTATTTAAAGCGTCAAATCGCGTTATGGCGAGACCCCATCCCCATAGTCGAACATCTTGTAAGCAAGATCTTGGCCAAGATCTTGGGTACAGATAAGTGAACAGATCTTGAAAATTTAGGTACAAGATCTTATGACAGATCTTGGGTACATATATATAATATCTTGGGCATATATATATATATATAATATCTTAGGTACGAATACATAATATCTTTGATATGTACTAAGATAAAACGTGTTGCATGTGTCGTGATTTGCGACACCACGTACGACACATTCTTAAAACGTGGTTCGAACCTACCTTGCAGCGCATTTTTATTTTATCGCTAAAATGATATTATAATATTTTTTTTACTATTTTCAATTTATTTATTCTGCCTCCAACAATTCAAGCAAGTCAAATCTTGGGACTTGACTAGCTGTGCGTTGGCCGTATCTCCGTGAGACCACTTCAGGGAAATCCTCTCCCAATCATTGATCGAGATCAGCATGTTCTGGAATAATTAATAATCAAGAAATAGTATTGAAGCAAATATTTTGAAAATGAATGTTTCCTATGGTCAATCATGTTGTTTATAAACGACTGCATATGCATAACAGAACGGTGAATGACTAATAGTCGATATCTAAATATACGAATGATGTCGTTTTATGGTTTGCTCAAGATCTTGTGAGAAGATAATAGTAACCGATATCTTGTCCATGATCTTGCCAAGATCTTAGGTACAGATATATCTGATGCAGTCAAGATTTATAAATACAGATTATCTTTTCAAGATCTTGATAAGATCTTGCTTACAAGATGATCGACTATAGGGGCGTTTGTACGCGTTCGTTTCTTTTTTCTCTGAATTGAACAACTCGAACGCGTTTTTCCTCTTCTTTTTTTTTCTTCAATGCATTTAAACACCGTTATGGCGTTTAAGTGACTGCGTGGGTAGCATCCAATTTTTGAACAGGTAACACAATGTTTACTCGCACTTGCCCACACCTTGACTGAATGTTCTTGACGGCATAAAACGCACTATAACGTCGTAAAAGAATGAGAAAGAGAAAAGGTAAAAAACATTGATATTCCTTTTTGCATTACGTACGTTCTCTTTGGTAGTATATGACGATGCATTTTTTCCGCGTACGACACATGTTTATTATATTAAAGGCTTCCATACTAGTTTACTGCATCGTCATAGTCCACAATTTTTTCTTTGATCAACTCTCTTATAAGCATCTATAAATTACCTACTATTATTGTAGAAATTTCAAAATTTGATTTGCAATGTCGTCAACGAACCAACAGCAACGTATTATTCTTATCACTGGCGCCAATAAAGGTTTAGGCTTTGAAGTTGTAAAAAAACTTATAAAAGAATCGTCTGCTCCTAACAAAGACCTTATTCTTCTTGGTAGTCGTGATTTAAAACGTGGTCAAAATGCAATCACAAAGTTGGGTTCTCCGTCGAATGTACATATTTTACAATTAGATACATCATCACCAGACAGTATTGCACACGCAACCGATGAAATGAAACAAAAGTATGGAGGTAAATTAGATATTCTTATTAATAATGCTGGAATTCTAACAATGGAAAAAACGGTTGATGCTGCACGAGACGTTTTTGCTACTAATTATTTTGGAATCAAGTTACTCAATGAACATCTTTCTCCTCTCATCAAAGAGAATGGACGTATAGTAAATGTTGCTAGTGAGCTTGGTGCTTGGACATTACATAAAATGTCGACTGATCTTCAAAATAACTATAAATCATCAACGATAACTCAAGAACAACTTGATCAACTTGTTGAAGAATTCATTTCATCAATCGAATCAAACAGTGTTGAAAATCTCGGATACAATGGAAAATCGCCTTATTTGATCTACGGTGCGTCCAAAGCAGCACTCCTCACTCTTACACGGATTGAAGCACGTGAATGGTCAGGTGCTCGAAATGTACTTGTCGTGTCTGTGTGTCCAGGTTATTGTGCTACTGATTTAACTAAGCATGCACCTGGCGCACGTTCTGCAGAACTTGGTGCTGATTCTATTCTATATGTTGTCAACGCTCCTGCTAGAGAATTGCAAAATGGTCAATTCTATAAAGATGGTCAACTAAAACCTCAAAACTATGACTATGCACAATGAATTTTAGTAAACTTCTGGATCATTCAAAAAATAACATATAAAAATTTTAGGAATGATATTCTGAATAATGAATTTTCAAAATGAAGTGTTTTTGATTAAAAAAAACAATAGAGTCCTCTGGGGTAATTCGGATCAAAAAATCAAAATTTCATTTTGTGTCTGTTCGTTCTCATTCATCTTTCATTATTTAAAGATGATTTTTTATCACAACTAGTTCAAAGT
>OENT01001404.1:0-41268 GCA_900239685.1 Rotaria macrura | reverse complement strand
GTAACTAATGAAGTATTTAATTACAATGTAGCTTTAAGCCGAAGTGGCTGATGATCGCCAAAGTGGTATACATAGACTCTATTTCGCGCTAGCATATACAGAAGAGGTTAGAGCTGAATAAAAAGAGTACCGACATAGTATTTGAGAGGAGCCTAAAGCAATGCACATCTAGCCATTCTCATATGGTTTCCGCATTCGAAATCTGCTTATCGATTGGAATCATAGAATCCTAATCTTATTGGAAATAAATAAATCTTTTCGTCTATATCGACCCATGTAGTAGGAGTGAACAAGCAAGTTTTATGGAGTGTTGCAGTCGCTATTTTGTACTACTATTAGATGTCTCTGTAAAATGCAGCTCTCATAATGATGTGAATTATGCTCCACTAAAAAACAAAGATCGTATAACTAATAAAACGCGTCCATAAGAGTTTAAAATTTTTGAAACTGAAAACCCCGTCATAATGTGCTTGGTTGCATTTTAGTCACGTATAATTCAATCATCAAAAGAAACCATACTTTATATCTTGCAATACATATAGTGGCGTGGCCAGGGTAGGACGGTGCTCTACCGCTGGGATTCTTTGTCATACTATCGGCAATTTAAAAAAAACTGTCTTTTAAATAATAATCGAGGCGATAAAACACAGCTAGTTTAGATTGCCTTCTACCTTATCCTCCGTTGATATCGACATTAAGTTATATTGTCGATTGGATACAACGTTGATTATCGATCATTTCTCAAAATAGATTACCCTCTGTTGTTATTGTAATAGTTAATAGGTTATTAAGAAACTGGTAGCTCGAATTTCAGGTAAAATTTCTCCCGCTTTTAAAATCATTTGATAGAGCAAGATCTGCAGGTCGTGAAGCTCTACGTTTTGGCCTTGGTAGATCCTTTCTTCCGACAAAAATGCAACATACTCCGACAATTTCGTCAAAAACAAGACCTATTTTACAAAATGTGCAAAAGGTTTTGCTTTATTGTTTCGTTCATTTTTTTGAAACTTATTTTTCCATATTCAACATGGAAAACTGAGTAGAAGTACTTTGTAAAATATCTGTTACACCCAAAACCTTATAATTAACGATGGGGCTTGAAATTACATTGAGTGTACTACGCATAAATCGATTTTGTATATGTATCTTATTTTTCTATGCTAATGATGGAATGAAATATTTTATCTCATTCTATTCATCGTACAACCCAACATCACGAAATCGATCATTTTTTTTTCATTTCTATTTCAATGCTCAGCAAACCCAGTCTTTTTGGATTTTGGGTGTAAAAAAGTAAAGTGCAAACCGCATATCATCATTTTCTACATAAAAAGCCATTTCCATGCAATAATATAAGCATATTCAGAATGAGCTCATAAAAAACTGAATCGAACGGTGATGCGTGCTTTGATCAATAGAATGAAATAAAATGTTTTATTCCATCGCTTACAGAGAAAAATAAGATAGATTTACAAAATTGATTTATGCGTAGTGCACTCGATGTAATTTCGAGCCCTATCGTTAATAACGTTTTTGGTGTATAAGATATTCTACAATGTATATCTTATTAATTAGTTTTAATTGCTACATCTGACAAAAATTACTTTCAAAGGTTCATCAAAAGAATAAAGTAAAAATTATTATAGATTTTGTAAAATAGATGTTTTTGGAAAACGAAATCTTCGGAGTACTTTAGATTTTTGACAGGAAGAAAACATTTACTAAGGCTAAAAAGTAGAGTATCATGATCAGCAGCTTTTGCTCTATGAGATGATGTAAAAAGTGAGAAAATAATTTACTTGAAATTCAAAGTGCCGGTGTCATACGTAGCCAATGATTTCTTGATCTACTGATGACCATGATCCCACAACTAAACTACATAAAAAATACCGTGATACTGGTGATGGATGATTTTGGTAATTTACACAAAATAGCACAATTCTGTTAATGTAAAACCATGCACTTTTCAATTTTCTACTGATAAATCAGCGAAGCATCATTACTCAAAACTGATTTACTTACAGCTAAGCACCCTGTTGCATCCTTTTACCATGGAAAAGAAACAGTACGCATTATCGAAAACATGCTGTGAAAAACAGATTGGATGCCAACCTAACACCCGAGAAAACCTGGTTACACTAATAGATACATATGAAAATATTCTACATCTCGCATCGATAAGTAGTATGAGTTCAATAATAAAGTCCAAAAACTGCCGCTATACGTCTAACAGAGTCCACTACATTGAATAAATCCCGAAACTGTTAAGTAGAAATTTTTCAAATGAATCGATTAATCAGTGTTTCGCTTATTGTCGTAAAAGCACTAGTTTCCAGAGAAGATTTTGTGAACCAAAAGCTGTGACGTGAATCCTTAAATGAAAGCACCACAGTGTAGTGAGTTTTGTAAAGTTCACAGTCGTCGTTCGATTGACGAAGTCGATATCAGTACAGCCCTCAATTTTCATAAAAATTTGATTTTCAGAGCTGGTCCTATCATTTAGACAGTCTGAGGACCTTTCTGTGCTTCAAAAAATCTCCTTCGACTGTACTATAACACTGAGCTTCTATCAGTTTCCCTATTTCCAGAACAATTTCCACAAGGCATATTCTACATTCAGTCTTATTGATATTAGAGCGGTCTCTGTTCCAAGACTTCCTCTTCAAGCAGGCTTTAATTTTTCAAGATAAACAATTGCACACCTTATGCTAGATGAACTAAACAATTCAGTGTAACAGTATTCACCAATAATCCATCGCAAAACAAGCATGCACCATGCTCCACTATCCTTTTAAAACAATCATAACCATCTCGCTCAAACGAAGGGATCGATGAGCATCCTTCTCCTACCATACCAGCATTAAAGTTCTTTAAAAATTGTTTCAAAGATACCTATTCCCACCTATTCCATTACATAACCGACAACAAAATCAATGACGAAACTCAAAACCTCAACGACTACTATTTTGGAGAAAACCTCCACTACTCATCCCGTAAAATCCGGCCTATTCTGTGAGAGAATCTGCAACTGAAAACATGCCATTCAATACCTGGGCAAAAATTACGATTTGTTCATTCAATGGCCCCACCGACTCTTAGCAAGACGAAAACACGAAAAATTTATTCTGTTTCCCATCGAACTACTTCACATATTTCCATCAACATCAGAACACACTAAGCCAGACACTGACCATACTAGATATCAGATATGAAAAAGTAAGCGACGAGGATACAAAACCTTTCGCTCACGCATTGAAACATAATATTGTGACTCTCATTCTTTCCCCAATTGCACCATTCAGAAATCCATACGTTTTCCTACAGACACAGACCGAACTAGATTTCAGCGGTAACGAATTCGGAGACAATGTTGCACGACATTTGGCTGACGCTTTGAAACATAATACCGTGAGTCTCATCAAAACTTAATCTCCATTATACCAAAATCCGCAATTTTTCCCACAGACCCTCACCAGACTACGTCTCAGCCGTAACAAAATTGGAGACAATCGTGCACAACATCTGGTTGACGCATTAAAACATAATCAAGTGAGTGTCATCCTAACTTAAACTCTATTATACAAACGTCCTCACTTTTTCACACAGACACTCACCACACTAGGCCTGAACCGTAACGAAATTGGAGACGATGGTGCACAACATCTGGCTGACGCATTAAAACATAATCGAGTGAGTCTCATCCTAACTTAAACTCTATTATACTAACGTCCACAGTTTTTCACACAGACACTCACCACACTACGTCTTGATTTCAATAAACTCCGAGACGATGGTGCACAACATCTGGCTGACGCATTAAAATATAATATCGTGAGTCTCATCCTAACTTAATCTCTATTGTACAAACATCCTCACTTTTTCACACAGACACTCACCACACTAGATCTCAGCGGTAACAAAATTGGAGATGATGGTGCACAACATCTGGCTGACGCATTAAAACATAATCAAGTGAGTGTCATCCTCACTTAATCACTATTGTACAAACATCCCCAACTTTTCACACAGACCCTCACCATACTAAGTCTGAGCCGTAACAAAATTCGAGCCAATGGTGCACAACATCTGGCTGACGCATTAAAACATAATCGAGTGAGTCTCATCCTAACTTAAACTCTATTATACAAACGTCCTCACTTTTCACACAGACACTCACCGAACTAGGTCTGAACCGAAACGAAATTGGAGACGATGGTGCACAACATCTGGCTGACGCATTAAAACATAATCGAGTGAGTCTCATCCTAGCTTAATCTCTATTGTACAAACATGCTCACTTTTTCACAAAGACACTCACCACACTAGTTCTCGGCGGTAACGAAATTGGAGACGATGGTGCACAACATCTGGCTGACGCATTAAAACATAATCGAGTGAGTCTCATCCTAACTTAATCTCTATTGTACAAACATCCGCACTTTTTCACACAGACACTGACCACACTAGATCTCAGCTATAACAAAATTGGAGACGATGGTGCACAACATCTGGCTGACGCATTAAAACATAATCAAGTGAGTGTCATCCTCACTTAATTACTATTGTACAAACATCCTCACTTTTTCACACAGACACTGACCACACTAGATCTCAGCTGTAACGAAATTGGAGAGGATGGTGCACAACATCTGGCTGATGCATTAAAACATAATCGAGTGAGTCTCATCCTAGCTTAATCTCTATTGTACAAACATGCTCACTTTTTCACACAGACACTCACCACACTAGTTCTCGGCGGTAACGAAATTGGAGACGATGGTGCACAACATCTGGCTGATGCATTAAAACATAATCAAGTGAGTGTCATCCTCATTTAATCACTATTGTAGAAAGATCCCCAATTTTTCACACAGACACTCACCAGACTAGATCTTGATTTCATTGAACTCCGAGACGATGGTGCACAACATCTGGCTGACGCATTAAAACATAATCGAGTGAGTCTCATCCTAACTTAATCTCTATTGTACAAACATCCTCACTTTTTCACACAGACACTCACCACACTAGATCTCAGCGGTTACGAAATTCGAGCGAATGGTGCACAACATCTCGCTGACGCATTAAAACATAATCATGTGAATGTCATACTTACTTTATCGCTATTGTACAGACATCCTCACTTTTTCACACAGACACTCACCACATTAGATCTCAGCTATAACAAAATTGGAGACGATGGTGCACAACATCTGGCTGACGCAGTAAAACATAATAGTGTGAGTCTCAACTTAACTTAATCTGTCTTATACAAACGTCCCTATTTTGTCACCAAGACACTCACCGAACTAGCTCTCAGTGATATCGAAATTGGAGATGAAAGTGCACAACATCTGGCTGACGCATTAGAACATAATCGAGTGAGTCTCATCCTAACTTAATCTCTATTGTACAAACATCCTCACTTTTTCACACAGACACTGACCACACTAGATCTCAGCGGTAACGAAATTGGAGACGATGGTGCACAACATCTGGCTGACGCATTAAAACATAATCAAGTGAGTGTCGTCTTAACTTTATCTGTATTGTACAAACAGCCCCATTTTTTCACACAGACACTCATCACACTAGATCTCAGCTATAACAAAATTGAAGACAATGGTGCACAACATCTGGCTGACGCATTAAAATTTAATACCGTGAGTGCCGTTCCATCCTCATCACTGTGAGGCAAACATTCACACTTTTTGACACAGATACTCACTAAACTAGTTCTGGAATTGGATGCAATAGGAGACGAGGGGGCAGAAGATCTTACTGACGCATTAAAACAGAATTTAGTGCGTGTCTCATGCGAACTTGATCTCCAGTATAGAAACATACCTAATTTTTCTCGCAGACACTGACCACACTTGGTCTCGATCGCAATTTAATCGGAACCGATGTCGCACAACTTGTGGCTGACGCATTGAAGCATAATACCGCAGGCGCATTGTATAGTGATTTGTGTGATACAAAAATCCTTAATTTTTCAGGCACAGTGTCATCTGGCCAACTCTTGGGCACAATCATGTGAACTACGAGTTTCGCAGTCGACTGGATGTGTTCATGGAAGGTAATAAGCGAGTCTTCAAATCTTGAAGATATCGAGAAACATGTTGTTGACGAATTTATTAACCTTAGTGTTGTTTTTTGTTGTGTTCTGTTTTTCTAATGATTTTTTTAATAAAAATCATCAACTTATCTGAAATTCTAGTAATATGTGTTCTTGGTGCTATCAAGTATTGTGCTTTTTGGGTCGTTGAGCGAATTTAATGTCATGTTGTTCATCAGGTTCTTGCATAATACCACACTTAAGAATTGATAGGATTTGAAATGGTAGAGGATCTTTTAGTGAATTATGGTATGCTTAATATCTTTCGATCTTGAAATAATAATTTGGAGTAGTATTATTGAATATCGACAATATTCTATTTAGGTGTAAGTTTTATATTGTTTTCTGAACTGATGGGAGGTCATACGAAATAAAATAGTTGGCACGGTTGTTTGGTTGCTTGGGGTCAAATGTGAAAGATGAAAGGTCAAGTAAAAAGCTAAAACTCATTTATGAGAAGTAAGACAATTCTTTAGTGGTAATCGGGGTCGGAGGATCCGAATCCGCGATCAGTTTCTTGAAAATACGTTCTGTCGATGTGGGGTTTGTGGTGCATAGCAATGAATCCATGCTTCCAAGAATGAAAATTGAATTTCGAATCTCAGTGTCCCCAGCCGGTCTTATACCTGCATGTGCGACTACTATATCCGAAGGGAAGCTGTCGTCTTCTGAAGTGTGGAATAAATTTGATTTTCTACTTTTTTTTAGCTGAGAAGGAAACGTAGAATAGAGAAAAGTACTAGTTAAATTTTGTGCCATTATCTTTACCGTATTGGTGAACAGCTTTGCTACAGGTGACCCTAAGTTCATGAATTATATCCGTGTTGTGTCTCTCGTTCTGTTCTTTGTTTTGTTCATCAAGATGATAGCATTAGCACGAATGCTGAAAGAAATGTCAGAGCGACAGATTGTTGCCATATCCATGGATCAAAAGATATCATGAAAAATATTGAAAGTATTCTGAAATTACTTGAGAAGTTGAGAAGTTGCAGGCTAACTAGCAAAATATGTCGTTTTATAATGGCGATGAACGACGGATTCATTAGAAATAATGGTGATCACTTGATTTTCTAATAACTTTATAGAAAGTGACAGACAGAGTGCTAAGTATTATATGGCTGTGGGGTGTGGTTGTGGGTTGATGTGAGTAGATGTGGGTGTGGGTCTTATTTCTTTTAAATCGGCACCCACACCCACACCCACAACCACTTTTTTGCTGAATGCGCGATTAAACACAAAAGAAGGTGGGGAAATGAACGTTTTTGACTCACAATTGAAAACGTTGATTGTCATCCAAACGCGTCAAATTTTCTAGATTTTCAATCCATTTTCTGGCACTTAAGCGTGTTTTTGAAAAATTTTGTCTGCTTGGGCAACATTCGATGGCTCCAAACGGACATGGTGAAAGAGTGATTGTTGAAATACCATTCAGCTTATCATAAGTCGATGAAAAGAAACATCGGCCCGAATATAACGCGGACAATTATGCAAACAATGAAGAACCGCCCTTGAACAGCAAGAATACTTGAGCGAATTGAAGATTATTCCCATCGAATCAAATTCTTCCTCACATCAAGTCGATTAACACATAAAGAATGCGATGAAATCGACAAGATTTATGGTAAAAAAGAAAGAAGATGGTGATGAATAAGAAATGAAGCATTGTATTTTTCTCTCATATATATTCGTGATCGGAGTGTTGATGAGGAAGCTTTAGAATTCCAAATAAAAGTATATTTCTCCTATCCCAACAAAATTCAATCGGCTTGCAGAACCACAGTGAAACGACTACCAAAGTCGAACAATTGTCAAGCACTCTGTAGCTCAGGAGTCATTTTTAACGGTGAAACAAATATAGATTTCAGCCAACAACTATCACAGCATGAGAAAGTGATCGAAAGAGACGAGCACGACTCTAAATCTAAAATGGTTTAACATGATCGAGTGATGGTATAATGCAATTACACTGGGTAACGACTTTGATACCCTACCATATAACTGAATGTTAAAAGATAAGGAATTTGAGTTGTTTTGGCGTATGATCCGTAGCATGATAACTTCGAAACCCTAAGATATGGTTGCAACGTAGAATATCTAAGCCGTTACTCATAGGGTATTACCCCAAAAAATTCAAATTCCTTAACTTTTCACGTTTCCTTATAAGTCAGGGTACTGAAGTCGTCACGTCAAAGGTAATACTCCAAAAAGAGTTGTATCAGTATTATAACGTTGAAATCTCTATACCCAATGTAGCTGTATCATGACACATATGAACAAATATGCTTGCAAATTAAGTTTAAGAACTTTTACTGCTCGAACAGTTGATTAGAAATTATAAGGAAAACACTATAGATAAAGTGTGTAAGTGAAGTTTGAATGTGTTAAAAAGGGCCTGAATCATTTGGACCTGTCAATATACTAATAAATGTCATTTGAAGATAGTTAAAAAAGGCATCTATTTAAGTGCTCAGTAGAAAAATATAAATGCTTAGTAAAAAATTCAATGTTTTCTAAATAATTTGTTTAATATAAATCTAAGTAAGAAAAGATTTTTTGCTAAGTAGTTTATTTAAATTCTCAGTAAAAAAAGTCATGTTTTCTAGACAAATTATAAGGAATTGATAAGTAGATATATAACTTTTGCTAATTAAAAAAACAGAAGTATCTAAGTAAAAAATTCAGTTTGAACAGTTAATCGATTAACAAAGCTTCTGTTGCTTTTCGTGGTCGTCCTGGCTTTCTTTTTTTCACCCGAAGGTACATCCTTCGCTATTGAAGGTGTTGTAAAATGTTCTAATCTAATTGCCATACCAATTACTTGTTTACAAATGTATTCCTTCAAAAAATTTGGAGGGTGTGGGTATTAACACAAAAAATACTCATACCTATAACTTCACTCGTCTCCACAACCTCCCATGAACTCTCATACTATGTTGTGTTTGTACAACATTTGGCATTTTCACATGCTTAAACTAAACTTCAATCGTCAGATATATATGTTGTGTCGAAGTTACAACTTCGACAAACGTTATCGTTGAAGTTGTTTTTACTAGAGTTGGTACTCACTTCTCTGTGGCTGTGAGACCTAGCTGATTCATGAATGACCACAAAGAAGGCTCTGGTACCCATTTATACTCTTATCGACAAGCTTGAACGTGCACACCATGTCCATCTACGGTCGACTTGAACAATCGAACCAAATCATGGCTGCATCAATATCATCTCATTCTGTGACGAGTAAAGATGACGATATCGGATGGAAAACTCAGTTTAACACGGAATTTTGAAATGCAATTGTAAAGGGGGTTGTAAAACGAATCGATGCAAATAAAAGCAAGCTAAAATGATATGTAACTCTCGCTATCATCATTCAGCAGTATGTGCAAATAAATAATTTTTGTGTACAACTGTATGTATCTGTTTTGCTTAAAAGCAACTTCGTCGACAACATTTGTCGAAGTTGTAACTTCGATCACACCTAAGTTGTCGAAGTTTAACTTCGACGAAAACTCTAACTTCGGCACGACATATATATATATACAGGCGATTAAAGAAGAAGAAATTTCTAGTAAATAGTTGAGATCATATGTGATCGTCACAGGAAGAAAGAGAAAAATATACTTGAACATACTAGAAGTTGATGTTTACATCAAATCAGTTGTAACAGAACAAAAGAGAGAAAATGTACGACCTACACTCAGACTGACAATCGTTTTCTTGTCATAGTCACTTTTACATAGCAATATTTTTTCTTTAGCCATATAATTTATTTTCTAACTTATCGATCTCGTTTATCAACTGAGTAATTAAATATTTTACTTAGATATTAATTATTTAACTTAGCAAAAATTTTAGTCACCGAGAAATATTATTTCCACTAAGTATTTAATAAATTCACTGAGTATCTAATTTTTCTAGTGAGTATCTACATATTTTACTTAGCAATAATCTACTTAGCATTTATATTTTTCTACTTAGCACTTGAAAAGGTGCCGTTAAAAAAATTCTAAAATTTACTATCGTCAAGCGCTCTATTTTTATTATCTTCTGTCAAGCAATATTATATCATGATTGATGGAGAGTAAATGCCGCATTAGATGGCAGTTACGAATTTATTCTTGTTCAATAGACTTAATTTTTGAATATAATAAAAGAGAAGACCAATGTTAGAAGAGGCAGATCAAAATTCTGATCTAAATTTTTACAAGACGAAATACTTGAAGACTCATGTTTCAGTGATCCTGTTAACTGTTGCAACTTGGCGAGAAGCATCATCTAATGAGGCTGCGCAAGGAAACAGAAAAGATGATTCATAACTCTCAGTTCCTTCTTCTTCATCGCCAAGGCAGAACATTACGTTGGACATGTTTTTTCAACTCAAAGGAATGCTTGAGAGCATGATTCTCCTCAATAATACTATGGAATCATTGGCATGATCCGATTCAATCAATGATTTCTGGAATTAGATAATAGAAGAAATGAACATACACAACATATATAATTTGAAACATATGACCCTATCAGCTATCGTAAGTTGAGAGGAAATTTAAGCAAAAGATTTATGATTGTGATTTTAGGTTGGGGTTATGATCTCCATCTATTTAAAGAGCACAAGTACAATTTGTTGCACTATATTTCGTCACAATAACAATTCATTGCGATAAGGTATCCTATATAAACGAAAGAATTATTTAATTGAATTAAGCAGTTCAGATTGTGGTCTGCTAATCACTTTTCATCATGTAAAATTTTTTCTTTAGTCTGATTTCTCAATAATACAAGCTGTTTTCGAAACAAGAAGAAACGAAGACCAATCGAATTTCTGCTACTGTAATTTCAATTTATATTTAAAAAAATGCTAGACTTGATTTAGGATTAAATTTCTCAGAGCTTAATTAAAGAAGAAAACATTTTTTCTTATATTAGAATACCTTCGAATTGAAAGATTTTTTGCAATCCAACAAAGTACTCGAAGCTATTCAGTCGTCGATGTTTCAAAAAAATATGATCCTAGATGCAATAAGGAATAAAAAAGCGCTCTAGTATTTAAGTTAAGCATATTCTCTTAAACATCAATGATTGATTTATAATGTAGTTAGTTAAAATTGTCATAGTATATATGAATAAGCTTTTACTTAAATTGCAAATATAAATTTATAAAATTTTAAACTTAACTTCTTCCTTGTACATGAAGTTAGCTTCTTTTAAAGTAGTTTTTCCGTTAACACTAGCATAACTCTTTTAAATTCAAAGACGCCACCTGTATATAATGATGCAAAAACTAGAGTTCTAAAATTTATCAGGATTACTTTTATTTATGTGCGTAGTATGAAAAATTAAAACCAATTAAAAAATTTTAAAAATAAAATCATGCATTCATCAAATAAATTTTCTAATCACCAACAATTGTCCCGAAAATATTGAGTGAATGATAAACTTCAAACAAGAAGGAATTCCATGTTAATTTAGCCGTAGCTTTTCTTAGTTCAAATTTTTCTCCGAAATCACTGTCTTGAAATACTTTAGTTTTATTTAATAGCAGATTAATTGCAGTTTAACAACATAATTTCACAAACATTATCTACGAAACCTAATTATTTCTTACTCTCAGTCTCAGTCCATATTCTACCTACTATGTTGCAATGATAATTAAATAACAGAGTATAGATTCATCTAATTATTTATGTAACAGACTAAACAGGATCACTTCATTCAGTTGATTTCATTTATTCGTGTTAACACGGTGAATTAATCCCAAAGACTTGACATTCCTACGAAACCTGATGCGAAAAAGTGCTCAATCACCGCAAATCACACTTGGATTATAAAGCATTGTTCTTTTTCACAATAATTGAGATAATTTATCCTTTAGCTGAAAGAGTTAAAATTGAGGGGCTGTCTCTATGGCAGAAAGGCGTAAATGCAGATGTGAATGCAACAGCTGATACTCTATAGTCCCATACCAAGTTCCAGATTTGTGAAACTTGAAAACCAGAACGATTCATCAAGAGAGCATTTTCCGTTATGATTTATCATGATGATCAAATATCGACCACATTATAGGAACTCAAAAAACACCAACATCGCTTAACAATAAACGACGCTTACTAAAACGATTAATCGACTATAATGTAATACAGAGATAATTTTAATAAGTCAAAGAAAAAATTATTTGAAAAGCAAACCAAAATTGAACAAAGTTCAAAGTAGGATCGCATGCGCAAAGACTCCTAAAAATCACACCACTACCGGTACTCGCATAAGAACCAAAGACATAAATTCAACCAAAATAACACCTTGAAACATGAACCGCAGTCAACAGAAAACATCGAAAACGGAATTCCTTGACCATGTAGACCATCTTGCAAATTTATCATTAGTATAAACAAAGCGTTCGAATCTCAATCACAAATCCAACACAAGGAAGTTGCATGAGATGTTTGTCAATCGTAGCAAGGGCGGTGTGGCGCAGAAGGTGGTGCGCTGTGCTCATAACTCAGAGGTTGATGGTTCGAATCTATTCACTGCCTTCGTCTTTTTTTCCTCGGTGCTTCATAAGATGATGCAACCAGTTGCAATGAAGACTAGCACAATACTACTCCGTAATGAGGGCCATCGATACGTAGATCCTCTGTTACGTTCAACACTCGATACGCCATCGAATGGTCGATTCAACTTCCTTCATGCAATGATCCCAATGCAATGCTTCACACTCATTGCGCTGCACACTTGAGCAGATTGCATCATTCTAAGCAGGATATTCTCCTTCTCTTTTGTGAAACACGACCTGAAAGGAGTGTTGAAGTGTTCAAGGTAGAAATTTGGACCCACACCCCCCCCCCCCCCCCCCCCCCCCCCCCCCACAGACCGTTACCGACAGGCGATTTACCAATCACAGACCGTAACCGACAGGTGGTTCCACCATCACAGACAGTTACCGACCGGTGATTCCCCCGTCACAGACCGTTACCGACAGGTGGTTCCAGCATCACAGACCGTTACCGATGCCCCCCCCCTGCCACGACCTTCTATCACATACCATTACGAATGGTTGCCCCCTCCAACCTCCTACTCCGGTCATCACAGACCGTTACCGACGGGTTCCTCCCTGCCAGCACCCCATCATTACAGACCACTAACGACAGATGCCCTCCTTCCGACCCCCATTCCCATCATAGATCGTTACCGATAGGTGGTTCCCGTGTCGAAGTCTGTTACCGATAGGTGGTTCCCCTGTCGAAGTCTGTTACTGAGAGGATTGAAGACCGTCGCGCAAGTGATAGACGGCCCCGAATGGGGTCACCGAACGTCATCGATCTTTAGTACAGGATGACTGAATGTATGTCACTAATTTCTGATGAGAGTAAATTAGTTCCTTCTTTATTCCAGATCTATTAGGTCAGTGAGAAATCATGAGTAAATGGCTAGCAGGGTTCATGGAAGAAAGCAAGATTTTTTTCGACTGTTAAAATCAATTACATCGTGTTTCACATTTTTAATCCCATGAGGGATTGCGCTAACAGCTTTCTTTTTCTGTCATCAAAAATTGTGCTAAAAGAAAGAAATGAAATGCTTCCTTTTTCATCTATGACATAAACGCCATAAAAGTGATTCAATTTCTTAGTTGTATTTGAAGACAAGAAGTGACCATCCACATAAATTTACGATATGTTCCGACACATAGAATTTATCGTTGTTTATTCTTTTCGTTCCGTTCTCTCATGTTCTTAGAGAAAAATATTATTCTTTCTTTCTTTCGACGAAGTGAGGCGCTGCAAAAGAACTTAGCACGTTGAGTCTGACAAGAATTATTTTTTATGTAACATTCCGATAAAATATAACAATCAAACGGAAACAAAGAACAAAATATGATAGTAGAAAAACAAACTTCCGTAGAAGAAAATTTGTCTGATAGCATTGATTTTAATTCTTTTTTATTGTGTGATATTTTAGAAATGGCAACGAAGGGAACAAGTTGAAGGCAATGTATTGAAGAACTATCTGCCACAAATACCGATTATAAATTTCGTTAACAAGAAATAAATCAAGCTGAATCATTAAAATCCTTATCAAGTGATTTATATACAGATAACATACGATTTATTTATGAATTAATGCAAAATACTGATGATGCTCAAGCGAGAAATATCACTCTAACAATTATGGAAGACAAATATTTCATTATTGCTCATGATGGTAACAAACATTGTTTGTTTTATTGGCAATTTCTAACTTTTACATCAAACAACATGCGTAAAACAGCATAGGCGGCTACTCTATAACAACGTCGTATCCTAACGAAACCCGGAGAGGGCTTCATATTTCGGTGTATCAGAAACTTTTTTGGGGTTTCCGAAGAAAATTTTCCAATGTTTCCCAAACGCAAAACATTACTAAACGTTCCACGTAGACTACCTACCGAGAAAACCTGTCAAACCTTTCAATTCGGTATGTCATTTGGTAGATGGCATGCAGAACGAAAAAACGAGAAATCGAGATTTTTAAAACTCTGTGCAGAATGAAAGAAAATGTCAGTATTGAAAGGGTTAAAGGTTTCTGAAGCGCGCAACGATTCATCCAACCTATAAATACCATCGTCTATTTCTATACAATCAAACTCATTCCTTCGATATCATTACAGTAAGAAGACTGTCCTTACATCTCTCGATCGGTCGTGATATCTAAAAACAACAAGACGACAATATAAGTTATGATTTAAAAAAACGAAATTCACATAGACGATTCGATGTTCTATCTTCTTAAACAGAAAGAAAACCAACAAGCAGTTTTTTTCATATTGGAACATGATTCACGTTGCCCATCGACGAAGAGGGAAAAAGCGTATTTCCGTATTTCTGTATTTCTATCAGAGCTCCGAATGGGATGGGATGGGATTGTCCCATCCCATTCGGAGCTCTTATTTCTATGTATTTCTAAATATTTCAACGTATTTCAGTAATACAGAAATACGCCCTCCCCCCTTGTACAGCATTCTCGTAACTAAAACTATTTTCATGGAAGCCGTTGTCAGAATACGAACTTTCTGAATTATTTTAGCATTTATTCGAGATACGTTTCCATATTCTTCCACTTCATCGCAAAAAGTAAAGTTCATCGAAATTGGATTCTGGTGTCAGTAACTATATACACAGCATCCCACACCCAATTTTTGAAGAAATACAGTTTTACAAAGGATATCCTTTTTTGGCAATGATTGCCATCAGAAAAATTGAAATATCTAAGCAGCAACACAATATTCTTGAAACCACCTGTGGAGAAGGTTTGTCCAATGCCCATTCCTATGCCATATCTAAAAACTATGACAATAAACAGTCATCGACGAGGCAGTCTATGCGAGACGGTTGTGGCATATGTGAAATGTTTCACAAGGAAAAACGGGCTGTATTTTAATAAAAATCTGTTTTTTTCAATAAAAAAGCAAATATTTACCGAGAATAACGTTGTATTATTTGTTTAATAAACGTGTATTGATTTTGGTTGTAACAAAGCATTCCATTCAGTTTTTTGTTCAATGTTAAATAATTCATCACTAAGTCATTCTTCACAATGTCGTTTAAATGATTCAGCGATTATCTCATGAAAGTGCAGTTCATCATTCATTATTTTATGAATTAAAACAATCCAAAATGGAATTAATTCGTTGAAACATATTTTGTACTAACATTATTTTAACTATTATTCTTTGAAGGAAATATTCAGAATCGTTGGTGACGAGGTCGATTTAAGAAAAAAGAGAAATCATTGCTCGTGCATAATTTTCTTTGCTTTGTTTATTTAAAATTCGGAGACAATTTATTTATGAAAACATATTACGCCTACAATAATTTTCTTTTACTGGTATATCAAATAAATCAGCTGTTATTTCTGGTTCAAGACCAATAACACATGTTCGAAAATCGAGATGTGAAATTGTAATAACGAAGAAAAAAGTCAATAAATTAAGAATATTCCACCCAGACTTTCAGAGTATGAAAATAAATTTTAGTCGCTCGCGTAGATACTTCTAAATGTCTTTGATTGATCTTTACAAAAGCTAATTTTTTTCAATTCGAAAAACCAGATTTTGGAGGCGTCCCATATTGTTACTGGTATCCGTTAGTTTTGGAGCATAAGCTAAAATACAGCATTGCTTGCATTCACAAGATAACCAATGGCATCAGTGAGTAATGTCTTTCCATACTACCTATGAATGAGAAATTTCGGTTGTCAACCTGTAACTAACAATAAAAGATTAAACCTAAAGAGCTTTTTTATTTGTCGAGCAAATTTCGTATACTATAGAAATTAAATTTTCGTAATACATTATTGAGTAGTTCAGCTAATTTTTATTCAATACTTGATGAGATTTTTTTGAGTCTCGACTTCTGAATGGAATATCTAATGAACATAACGAGTCTTGCATGACACATGGAGAAAAATTTCTTCTGATCTCTGAAAAGACACAGTTGACGAAAAATAAAATAAAAAGAGAAGAAAACCATCTGGAAGTAGATGTCAACATTGTTCTATTGAAATGATCGTCTAGGTTTTATTCGCCTTCTCGTATTGTTCTTCTTCCAGAACATATTATTACATTGCAGATGATTCCATTTTTCTTAATTCCAATTTGATCACAGCTGGAATGGATGTTGTCTATAAAATACACACCATGTAAACGAAATTCAATTTATTGTCTTACGTTCGAAATATTTCTATTATTCACATAATACAGTGTGCTCTTTCATTTTTGTGTTCATGAATATAATGGAACAACCGTGAACATAAGAGGAATCGACTCAGAATGAAATGAATAATTCTTAACTGTGATTCAGTTGGACGATGTCGTGTTTTTGAACTTTTTTCAATGAGTTGATCAATTGTTCTCGATTGGAGAATGTCAAAAGTGGTTCCAAACAAAGAATGGATATTGATATATAAGTAAATAAATATCTTTGAGAACTTTATTCCAGGCAGAATAGAATATAAGTCATTCTCAAGTTCATCTATTGGATTTACTTAATGAAATATTACTTATTATTTTGAAAAAGCTGAACAATATTGATGTTCTTTATGAATTATTAAACATAAATAATCAACGTCTAAATAGTTCGAGAGAAAAACTTTAGTGATACTCTTAATTTTGTATCGATTAATAATGTTTCTTCGATTAATCAGAGCAAACTGGATCGATTTCACATCGATATATTGTCTAGAATTCAGTATAATGTGAAATGTTTTATTATTGAATCAGAAAATCGATGCGAACGGTGATTCCGGTGATGAGAATGAACATTCAGGAAAATATCTACCACCACGTAAACGTTATGAAAAGCAGCTGGATTTTATTGATGCAAGCGATGACATACTTCATCCATATTGATATGAAGGCTTCAATAGGCTATGTTTTTCATTTTCACAAAATACTGATGTTATTCTTGGTGATGAAATGGGTCTTGGTAGAACTATTCAAACTATTGACTTTTTACGAGCATTTTTAGAGGAAAGTCTTTCGCGTTGACCATTTCTAGTTAGTGCACCGTTGGCTACAATTATCAATTGAGGAAAAGAATTTGAATTTTGGGCACCTGTTATGTATGTTGTCACGTACAGTGGTGATAAAGAAGCAAGATCAATCATACGTAAACAAGAGTTTTAATTGGAATATAAGCGATAATCATCAACGAAGTCTGTTCACTGTAATGCCAATACAGATCAATAAGATTTATGCAGATGATAAAATACATATATATCGTACGAGAGAAATAAAGTTCAGTAAGTTTTAAGTAGAGTTTAATTAACATTGGAAAAGCCACAGTAGAAACGATGGTAATTAAAAACAAATAAGTAATTGTCTGCATATGATAATTAGCTTTTTTTATCCAAGTACTTGATCGATTTGTCTGTTGTTTTCTGAGCTGGTTAGTGCCGTTTTATGAAAGATGCAAATTATGTTGAAGATCAGCCGTACAACAAAAATTTGAGACATTCAAAAGAACTTGTCATGAACTATCTTTGAAAGTTTTATTAGATGTGAATTCAATCTTAATTACTTGCTGTAATTTTTGATATCAATATCAAGATATAAATAGCTAGAAAAAAGAAATTCTCACAAAAACCAGATATCAATGAGGTCTCGTCGACATTGTTCGGTTGAGTTATGACATTTTGTTTGAGAGCCAAAAAAAGCATTCGAAGTTTGCCAAAATTCATGCTAAAGCGATCGTGCAGATAATTTTCATTTCGTAGATCTTATTAGCATCAACCATTCGATTGATGTTTACATCGAAGAAAACAGCTAGATACTGGTTCATGTTTGAAACAGTAATCATACGTTACGTTTTTCATTCAATCAATAGTTTATGTTGATTATTGAAATACTTATTTTAAAATTGAACTATAGAACACACTGTAGTTATACTGATTTCAATCATAAAATGTCCGGCTTGAATTTTTAAAAATAGAGATTAATCTGCCATGATTCACGTGTTTGTTTTAGACGATGCTACTCGTGTTGGTCTACGCGCAAGTCATACTCCTAGTAGTGTAAAAGTTAAATTTCCTGGATAGCTAACCTCATATTTATTAATAAGTGTTGACTCGGCAACATTCTCTTCCGTTAATTGGCCTGTTCTAGCTATTGATGACGTACATCGCTTCAAAAATAATTAATTGCGATTTTTTTGAACCCTATTGGAATTTAGTATAGGCTATATAATTCTTCTCACTGATAAGTACAAATCAATATGTCATGTTCGATATTTTCATTTGATTTTATTTCTTCTCGTTCAGGTACACCATTACAAAAAAATCTTGAAGAAGTCTATTATCTATTAAGCTTATAAACACCGGACAGGTTCAGGGATATGGATGATTTTCTTAAAAAATTCAGTGACTTTGCCAAAGATGAACATGTCGCTAAATTACATGATACATTAGGTTCGTATATTCTACGTCGTTTGAAGGCTGATGTTTTAAAAAGTATGGAGTTGAAATCAGAATTCATCGTATGTGTTGAATTAAGTCCCGTACAGAAAAAATATTATCGTGCTATATTAACGAAATATTGTGATGCCTTAAATGTGAAAGGTGTTGATGCACAAGTCTCACTATTGAATATAATTAGTTATGGAGTTAAAGAAGTGTTCAAATCATTCGTATTAGTTTCCTGCCTGTCATTTCAAAGGATCACCTACGGCACATTAGCTTATGAAGGTTCAGCTTTTAATAAAAGCAAGTGAAAAACTAGATCTATTAGTTAAAATGTTAAAAATATTAAAAGAACAGGGACATCTTGTTTTTATTTTTTCACAAATGACTAGCATGTTAGATATATTAGAAGATTTCCTGGAATTGTTGGGTTATAAATATGAACGTATGAATGGGAAAACAGGTGACTCCGAAAGACAAGATACTATCGATCGTTTTAATGAGCTCGGTGCTTAACAATTTTGTTTTCTCTCGCTAGCACGTGCAGGTGGCGGCTTAGGTATTAATTTAGCTACAGCTGATACTGTTATTATTTATGCTAGTGATTGAAATCCGCGCAATGATATTCAAGTAAGAACAAATGAATAAAGTAAAGATGAGAAAGAAAAACAATGATATTCATTCCTAATTGGTCTCGGCCATAGTTCTATAGTCATATATAACTATTATCGAGTTATGCATACGTATTAGAAAAAAGAAAATATTTTTAGAAAGCCTTAAAAACCCTGCGAGTTTCTCACATAGCTCGTCTTGGTCAATCCATACTTACAAATGAATTTAATCAATATTCTATTCGCAAATCTTTCTTTGGAACAGGCTTCGAGTATGGACACTTTTTCTTTCAATGATATTTAGGAGATAATGAACATCTGTTGTTAAAAAGAAATAAAGCTGATCCCTTTTTTGACTGTGTACGAGACTACAGTAGTTTTCACTAAACCTTAAATCTCATATATTTTAATTGATTCAAATCTTCTGTTTCTAAAAGTACAGTTCATTTCTTTGAGAAGTATCGAAACCAGGCCCCGCAGCACGGTGGGGAGACGAAAAAGAAGGTCTTCGAGAAGGAATTTTTCAAGAAAAAAGGAGGAATTTTGTTAAAAAGAAGGATGAAGCACGACTGCGGTGCATGTGGATGAATAACTCCTTTAAAACCAGAAAGCGTTCATTCTAAGTAAAGTCATGAATGACAAGGAGAAACAGACATACATTTTTGAATATATATCGTACATAGCTTTTTTACCCATAGTGAAATTCAAAGACCAATTGTTTTTCATCCTAGAGAATAAACATCCATCAACCACTTGGCGTCAGATAAATCATTTCTGCTGAGTAAAGTTCAATTCTAACAGAACTTTAGGCTAGACTAGAGAAATGGTCCTATCGATTTGTCCTTCTCTCGAGTACGTTTCATTGCCAGCTAGTGATTTCTACTGCAAAAGTGTGTCTGTTTGTCGAAAATGATCTCTGCTAGAATGACTCGGTTTCTTAGGATACGGTTTAGCCTTCACCAAATGATTCATTGTATCAATCGAGATAATATTTCTAAAAACAGATTGGTTTTTTTGCGATAAACTGCTTCCACAATCTGAAATTTAATTGGATCCCTCCGTTCAAGAGAAGATCCCCTTTTCACTATTTAACTTATATTATTAATTATGAATTTTAATTGGTGCATTCCCATCTAAACACACATTGTTTCTGAGTTTTAAGTTGTATCCTAGAACAGAATAGAAGATCCAGAATCTTCCATTGCGAGGAGAGTTTTCATATAATCTATCAATAAGATCAAGATTCTGAAAACAAATTTTTGACTGGGCATCTAGTTTAAAGGGCGAGGTCAAAAGTAATCTTTCACCTAGGCACCCATTATGAATAGTGCCCTAACCTTGGCATCTTTTTCTTTCTATTTCCTCTTGCTATCTTCGGTATGAATTCTATTTTGTCTTTATCTTTGGATTCACTATCCTTTTTATTTTTATTTTTATTCAAGCACTTAAAAGAAGAAAGAAATTTTACAATTCTTGTATACGATTCGAATTATTCGTTGTTTGTTGTTGCTGTAGACGAATGTGTTTCAAATTTTTCTCGATACAATTTTTATCACATTGATACTGTGTTAATTGTTGACGAAGATCATGTTCGATATGTTCTAGTTCATATTGAAGCATACCAAGACGATTTGAATGTGTTATTGTCCAACTTAGAAGATAGTCAATTTTATGTGAAAGATTTATCACTAGTTTACGATTGAATTTTTCCGTTGTCTTTATTTTCACCGAATTTAATGTCTTTACTTTAGAAGTCGACTGAGAATGCATACATAATTTACTACTAGTCTAAAATTAAAAAAAGAAAAACGCTAACCATTTGTTTTTGTTTCATAGATAATTTTTTATTCTACCATTTTATTGACTGTAGATTTTGATTTTTTTGTTCGATTTGTATGAAATACATTTTTAATGGTCGATATTTCTTTTTTATCCGATTCTTGTTCGACTGCTGATTCCAATGATGGTTTATATTCTTGAATTTTTATGAGAAATTGTTTTAGATCAGACAATGCAGCTAATACATAAATATTTGATGATGATGTTTTACGTGTATATGGACCATGAATAATACTTAGAATGTCAACAAGTATATTAATGAAAAATTCTTCGGATATACGATAAGATATATTCGTATCTTGTAATTGTTCACGAATCAATGATACACGTGTATGAAGAATGGATATCGTATCTTGTTCTTCATCGACTATTTCAGGTTTTTGTGTTAAATGTCTTGAAGCAATATGTAGAAATTCTGCTCCTGATTCAGATAAATATGAATTGAAATCTGCACGATAACGTATACTAATTAGAACATAGGCAAAAAGTATTTCGAAAAGGTCAAATCGAATATGTACATGAGGTAGTATAGAAGTTAATGATGGAAGTGGAACGATAGTCGATGATATTTTTGGAATAGTATCGGGTAGAACTGGTGAAGGTGATGCTGTCGTTTCCAAATCTGTTATAAGACTAGGTGCTTGTGTTTTAAATAACCACCAAGGTTTCCATGGTTTATAATCATTGAGTAAATGTGAAATCCGTCCATCATTTAACATGATTTTAAATTCACGTTTTTCTTCGGTTGTTAAATAGTTCCATAGTTGATTAATATTTTCATCGGTTTCATCAAGATCATCAGGTATGTCAGGTAGAGGTTCTTCATCACTTGCAATACGTTCTTCACCTTCACCTTCGCCTTCAACATCATCATCTTCATTAATATCTTCCATTTCAGCTATGTCCTATAGAGGAAGAATAGAATAAAGTGGCTTCGGATTACATATTTTTGAAATTATAGGAATATCTATATAGGATTTCGTTTTCTGAATTATAGGCTCGTTTTCACTAAAAATTGAGGAAAGTTACTTAGGTTTTGTACATTGAGCAGCAATCTAAAATATATGTTTCGCTTGCAAGAAACAACTTTTCACATTGCCTCGGTTTTTCGTACTAACTGATGCCGGGGGGAGGGTGGCAGTGTCGAAAAGATTCCCGTATTCCACCTCAGTGAAATGTCAAATCTCATGAAAATACAGGTGATATAGGAAAAGTAATTGAAATATAGGATTAAAAAAAAACAGGAATTATAGGTCGAATCCGAACGCAGAGAATAAACAAAGTGCCATCCATGAGTAGAACTTGACCATTGATTAAACTGTTCTACGTCTAGTATAAAACATTCTTTCAATCGAAAGCTCAATATAATGCAAATTGTTCGACAATCAAATGTAAGAAAACATTCACTCTACTGAATTTACCTCGCGATACGTCGTTTTTAAATCTTCTGATGGTAATAAATGTTCGAATAATTCATCAATTTGTTCATCATCTTGTTCATTGTGAAAATCTTTTTCATCTAATTTTCTTTTAAAAATATCTTCAATTCGATCGCGTACAAATGAATTAGTTGTTGTTTGATTTTCATGATTGGTTTCATCCATATTCATTGAATCGATAAGTTCATTTTCATCGAATTGTTTTGAACATTTTCCATGTAATCTATCACGATAACATGTTAAACTGCAATATTTCATTTGACATTTCGGACATTTGTACGGTGCTGACTTGTCTTGACAGATTTCACATAAATTTTCGTAATGCATTGTTTTATTTTCAGAAATATTTTGTTTTTGTGAATAATCTAGAAAAGTGTTTTGCATCAAAAATTGATATTCATCATTCAAACTTATATTGAAGTTAGAATTTATTTTTCGATGAATCTATGATTCTAAGTTATTTTAGACGAAAGAAAAACCAATGAATTTCATTTCGATAGTCAATTGTACGACTAAACTTGATTTTAGTGTTGCAACTGTGACAAACGATTATTTATATTTCCCAATATAGTAAAACTTGAATGCAGATTTCTAACAAAAATCTATTATGAAACATAGTGAAGAAGTTACACTAATTTCAAATGGAGATTCTGAACCAATCGAATTTCGAGTCCTCATTTTACCGTCGTCCAATAATTTTCTCGTCCATATTTTTCAGATGATGTGGATCGCTTATCCCTGAAGTAAATTTAATGCCAATACAAACCGAAAAAAGAATTTATTAAGCATGATCTTGGCATAGAAACGAGTCCAATGAATCTTCTTCAAATGATTTAGACGGGTTTGGCAACATAGACTCAAACAATACAATCGTCTTTTTAAAACTTACTAGAAACAGAACAGATTCATATTCATTTCTTCAAAAACTATTTAGGCTTTTTCAGATGAGTGTAAACATAACTCAAATTTTTCGAAAATAAATGTAAACCTACGTATAGTTTAGTGTAATATTTTTTTTTAATTCTTTTATTTTTGGGTTACATGAATTTTGGCCCACGGAATTTTCGATCTCGTTCGATATTGACCTGATGTTACGAAAAAAATTTTGTTATTTGAATTAATTACTGAATATCATAGTGCTGAGGAGGACAGCGTAGTGCTCAGCACATCAATATTAAGAAATTAATTTCTAACTCTTGTAATGACGATCACTGCGCCATCCCACTCAGCACCACTATATTCAGCAATTAATTTAAAAAATTAAATTTTTTTTGGGAACATCAGGTCAATATTAAACGAGACCGAAATTCCTGTAGGACTTCAGCCCGACCGGACAATTCGCCAGAATTTCGGACCGGACTGAAATTCCGGTCTCCAGATTTATTATTTCACATAACCAGTGATATGTTCATTTCGACTATACACAGCGGATGTTGATAATAATGAATTTGCCAAAACGGCAATCCCCTTATTTTTTATCATAGAGTGAGTGATCATAGGATTTAATTTTATGTTTTCGTTGAAAAACTGAATCATGATCAAAAAGTATAGCCAAGGTTTCGAGTAATTGTATTGACACGAGGGAAATAAGAGAGACGAGCAACTATTTAACGAATCAATAATTGAACCTCAACATCAACGCCCCAATTATTAATATGAGAAGAACATTGCAACTAAGTAAAAGAAATTTAAAGTAAAAAACAGAATTGAGAAAAATAAAAGGCTCGTTTTACTTTTCGAAAAGCGTCTGGAATTGAAATTTCTATATTTTTAACAATGCTTATCTTGATCAACAATACCTAAAAATAGTATTAATCAAACAAATGAGACAATAAAACTGAACTATTAAATTATAATATTAACAAGAATGTTCAAGTTGAGAACGGATACAAGACATCGGCTAAAAGAACCTCTTCACCTAGGTGAAAGAAACCCGTTACTATAATTCGTTGTAAATAGCTATCGACATGAAGACTTAAGTTTGTAAGGTATTAACCTATCGCCTCCATAGACTTTCATTTCAAGATGTAGAAAAGCACTCGTTGTTAATGAACTTGAAATGTTCTTTATTAAATCATCATACGATACACTGGAATTTTTAAATTCTTCCTTTTACAATGTGTTGTTGTTGTTCCATGTGTCCTTTTGTAAGTTGGCCAATAAATGTTGATATTGTTCTTTGTTCATCATGGATAATAAGATCCAGACAGCAAAAAGTTGAATACATAAGATAAATAATATCTTCACTAATATCATTACCAGTTTTATTTAAAGCTTTAAGATTTAATTGTCGATCAGTAAAGCCCATAGTTAATTATTAATGATTCTACATTATCTTCCATATTAACTAAATCATTTAATGTCAATGAACGAAAAAAATTGACAATTAAATATGATCGTACGATGATGAAGACGCAGTTGATGAATTACAAACGAAAAGGGGAACTATTCTAAAGGAAATAGAACATCAAATTAGGAGCATCGGTGTGGGTGAAGAAAAACTTTCCACACCCATAAAACAACTCTAAACTTGTTTCCTTTCGATTCAGTTTAAACAATCAATATTTTGTTTCAGTAGTTTTCATATTCAGCTAAAAGAACAATTAGATGGACATTATCTTTTTTCTTATTCATCCAGATATATCCAATCTTCTCATTCGTAGTTAAACAGCACAATCGCGATACATAAGAAGCTAAGTGATAATCAAATAGCAACGAATATTTATGAAATAGTGATTGAGATTACATAGTTATGCACTTAAAGAAATTGACAAAAAATGAATAGCTGAACGTTTTCTAAAATTATTTATAGCAATACGAAATTCTTTTATATATCTTGAGAGTGTGGGGGTGTTGTATCAACATTCGCACCCACACCCTCAATAGTTTTTTCTCTTTTCAAACATTTCAATGAAAACATGTTCGTAATGCTGAGGTTGGTCTTTATCTTTATGCATTATCAATTATCTGTACAATTACAATTTTACTTCTGGCATCGAAAATTTTCTTTCTTGTTGTTATGCGAATTGATAAGTTACGAATCGTACGTTTTATTACATTGAATGTCTATCTCTTGACTTTCCGCTTCGATTTCTTCTGTGCAATAATGATTGGTTTAGTGCTTTTGTTGCTACTGAACGAACAATCAATGTTGTAAAAGGAATTGAATTCAACAAGATCAAGTGTAAATAAGTGACTAAATGGATGATATTGATTACTATTGCTTTTACTTGTATTACTTTCATTCATGATCCTCTTCAGTGTAATTGAATTAGTGATGAAGCAGAACAATGCTCATGGTGTGTCACCAAATACTCGTCATCTATGCAAATAGTTGAGTGGATCGTGAATAGTATTCATTTTACGATGCCATTTTTAATCAATTTAGCTTATTCTTTTATTAGTATTTTTACTATCACTCGTATTTGTTCGAAATTTCAGAAAAAAATCATGTAAAGAACATTTATGCAAACAAATTCAATATCATAAGAGTTAACTGGTTTCTCCATCTTTCTTATTGAATTAACTGTTCCTCACATAATTATATCATTTAAATCTGGTTGTATGGCAATATCTCGATACTCTTGGTTCTATCTATTTGGTTATTTCATTTCGTTCATTCTATCGATACTAACGTATGTAATATTTGTTTTACTATCTAAAATGGATTCAAAGAATGGATTAGTAATACTCAACAATGAAAGTCTATGTCCCTATTCAATACTTTTTGCAGTTTTATGAAAAAATTGATTGCATTACTATAAAATATTCCGCTCAATCAAAGACGGGTCAAAAAACTTGAGCTCACTTACGCATCCACAGTTCACTAATCATTCGAAGTTCATAATTTAACATTTCCTACCGATAAATCCCTAAAAACGTGCCAATAAAATGATACCGTTACATATTTTTCTAAATTCTTAGGGCAGTCCAAAAGTAGTGGCACCATTATTCTATTTCCTAATAGGAACCACAAAAACAATTCTTGTTTTATGAAAAGATAGAGTATCTTTCGCTCTCTCTCTCACTCTGTTATTTGATCACTATTTATCTAGTATCGTAATAATCAAATTTTGTTAAGAACTTGAAGGTGTAGGTGAATGCAGAATAAGATAATCAGATTTGCATTCACATCAATACTCACAAGCACATTCACACTCGTTTATCATTATGAAAAATTCGGACTTATTAAAGTCTAAGTAAGAGATTTGTAATTTTTAAGATAAATGTTTTATTGACACGTGTTTCGGCCTGAATAGTTTTTGTTTAAATCTTAAGAATTAAGTAAATAGCTTAAAAATGACAGTGAAAAAATCGAATAGTTAATTGAGAAGAATTAATCCATTATATATTGTGTACAAGTTGCAATGGTGAACAACAAAAAATAGAGTAACAATTAGAAAATTGTCTATAAAGCTGAATATAGATTATTAGTTAACTTGCATATTGTTTTTCTATTGTTATATGGTCTCAGTATGAATGGTAATCTATGAAGGTAAATAAGATGACTTGTAGACAAGTGTTGATAAAATTCAATTTAAAATGAGTGAATGATTTGTAAATGTTTGGTATATATTGGGGATCAACAATGATCATGATTATAATCCATTTTTACGCTAATCTATAGAAGAGCATATTTCATAAGAATATGCATTTGTGTAACGTGAAAAATTTAGAAAATAGTCAGTCTTGTATATCGCAAACTATATCAAATAGACATTCTTGTAAATACGAAATTATTTCATTTATAGAGAAGCTAACCAAAGAAGCGCTCACAAGTCCATCGGTCCACCTTGTATGCAAAGCGAAAGAGTGACAATGAAAAATTCTGACTGCTAGTCTTCTCATCAGTCACATTCACACTCACCCATAACCTATCGTGCGTGGCCCAGTGAGATCTAACAGTCGGGCTTAAATTGAGAAAGGTGTGTTGATAGGCGAGTCGATTATTGAGTGAAAGAGAAACCTTAACTGCAACAGAGAACTGTTTTATCGCTGAACAACTGCTCTTTTTCCCTTTAGAGGAAGTAACATTGAAAAACATAATCTATGAAAGTTAAAAGCTAGATAAGATTAAGCACTATTTCAACATGCAGGTCGTCTATATGTAATTACTTTGTGTTTAATAAATAATGATCATTATTAAAATGCATTTAGAATTAATTTGTATGCAAATAACAATTTTATTTTCAAAATTCTGCATCACATGATGGATTAGCTCGTATCTTTTTAAATTCCCAATGAAAATTTTGTATCGTTGGTTTTATTCTTAGAAGATTATATAAAAGCATGAGTAATGTGAAGAAAACCTATTGATACTCATGCAGATATTTCTAGAACTTGATATCTTTCTTTCGCTGACTCAAATAGTTTTACTAAAGTGGAATATCTGCATGTTTTTTTAATGAGGGTGTGGGTCTTCTGTTCAGCACAATATTTATAACCATACCCATTCTTACACCAACAGCCATTCCAACCACACCGACATTGACATCCACAACGGCACCCATACCCTCACTAACGGCTACAAATGCACAACATGCAAACGACAGATTTTTTTGGCTGGTTAAAATTTCGGATGTTTAATCGATATAAAGTATGCAACGGGTATGCACACTTTTTTAACCTAAGTGGCACACAATCGGGAACGCCGATTGAGATCCAAATATGTCCGCAAAGTTTGCTCGTTTAGACGCGTTTTTGAAATTTTTTCTTTGCTTGGGAATCGGGGATCCCAGTCGAAACTGCCGGGTTTGCATAATGGAGTATATCATGTTATTGGTTGATTGTTCTGTCTATACTTGATTTGCATTAACTGCATGCTTTTTTCAAAATTCTCAGTATAAGGAGAATGGGTTCAAAAGGGATCATCATAATGATTCATTAATACCTTTTGTATCTTGTTGAAAATATCAAAAGCAAAATAGGGCAGTAGTCCAAGCGGGCAAGAATTGGAAAAAGTGCGTTTAATCGCTTTCAAGGGAGTCTCGATGATATGAGTGTCGGTGCGTTTGGATGGGGGTGAATATGTGTATTCGGTTTTTTAAATACTATGCACACTCACAACTACACTAAACTTTGCTGTAAAATAAAGCAATGTCAGAACCTCTGAGAAATTATTTTTAAAGAACATATATTGTGATTAAGTTGCAACGTTTCACTAATGGCTGAATTAAGAGCTGATGATGAAATGAATTTCTCCTCTAACTATTGTATAATATGCCGAAGTGTTCAAGTCGATTTGTCTATTTTTTATCGTTCTAATAGCCTTTTATTGATCACTAGAGCACTAACACTTGTGTCAAGCAATGTTAGGAAATGCGAAATTTCCAAGAGAAAAAAATCAACCCAGGTCATCAATACACAGAAGATGATTTTTTATGACCGTATTCTCAAAGCGGATTCCAACTACGTCTTCCAAGTATTTTTTTTGATTCTTATCACGTGATTAAGTCACGGCAAATATAATTTTGAAAAAGCTGCATAAAATTAATTTTTATTTCTCTAATTTATTTATTGTAGTTATAAATATCCCAATGTTTTTCAAAAAGTATGCAATCAACATTAAATTTGACGTAATATTGTAATATGTATTTGCTAATGCTGTAGAATGAAGATAAAGAATTTCGTTCATGATTCACACAGTAGAGTTTTTAAATATTGTTTCACTGCTTTCCATTATCTTTAGATGATATCAACCGAAAAAAAGGCTTATCTTCTGACCGTATCCATTGCTCTACAAAATTCGACGTTAAACTTCTCAACTATGTTATTTGCCATGAATTACTCTGAAAACTAGTTGCATGTAAATTCTGGGAAACACCTTTTTGTTCAGTATGTTACCTGTCAATGGTTGGTCGGGCATCCTAAACAGTGTCCTAAGCGATGCAAAATATAAATTGAACAGAAGTGTCCTCCATTTGTTAATAGTCTACTTGCTCAACTACAGATTTTCTGTTTCTAAGAATCTTCGGGATGCAAAAACGTATTTATAAAGTGATTACATTGTTCATTCTATATTTTTGTCTGTCTTTGTAAGTAGTTTCATGTGAAGGATTAGAAAAACAAGAGATGGCATGTGACTTTCCGCCTGACCAATGTCCTGGCTGTAAATCAAAAATCCTAAAGAGAGATTTTGATAATCATAAGAGTAGCTGTCCATTGATTAAATTAACTTGTCCAGATTGTAAAATCGTATTCAAAAGAGGGCTTGCTATAATAAAACATACGGAGAGCATCTGTTCTTTCAAACAGATCCGTATACTTCGTGGAGGCATTGAGGAGAATAAAAGAAAACTTGAAGAATGCAATCGTTAAGCGGATGAAAAGCGGGCATTGAGTGAGTGAACAATTGTGTTGCATTTTTAGTAAGGAGATTGAAAGAAGGATATGATCAGATATACCATGAAGAGAGAGGATGATCACATTTCAAGATTCGCCAATTACTGCCGATGATTGGAAATCGATTCCGGATACGTACGGTAGATTAAAATGGGCTAAAATTTTATATATGCACAAATCATATGCACTGGAGAAGCACCCAAAAAGTGGATATGTAAGCTGTTCTAAAACTGGTGGTAGTGCATATATAGCATATTTCAAGGAAAATGCGTCGTTCGACGTTGAAAAGCCAATCGAGAATTTTACTTTTGATTCCTTCTCTGCAAGTGCTACTTGAAACAATGGTTTACAACTAATCACCACAGGATATCAAAAATCTGTGCAGAGCCATACACATACAACAACACTTCTGTTTGGTAAACCAGAAACTATTCTCCTTAATTGGGAAGTATAGACAAAGTCACCTTCAAATCATCTGGAGGAACTGCTCATCTTCGTACTGGTGGATCTGCCCAGGGTCACATCATATTAACTCTAATAAAAATAGTTCATGTTGATTGAAAATAAAACTGTCTCAAGCAAAAGAGTGTGTTTTAAGGATTTTAAATGATCAGATAATTCCATCATTGAAAATAATACTATATTCCTATTCAAGACTTGCAATGCACCTAAGTTTAATCGCGAAGCATACACTACTGCAGAAGGATCCCAATGTATATAATCTTGTAATTTGAGAAGAATAAAACACATTCACAGGTTGGGTTTCGGTGAAGAGAATACTAGCTCATACACCCACACCCACACCCCACACCTTATGCTCTCCACGAATTGAAAATGTTATTTAATCCTTTAAGAAAGAAATGCATCTGATCACCAGATTCATTCTATGCTTCCTCTAAAAAAGCGTATTTTATTATCTTTGAATATATCGTTAAATTGGTATGCTAAACTTGATAACAATCCACGACTCTTTGTGAAAAACTAGTGGATATATTGTTTATATTAAATGGAAAATGTCTCATGGGCACTCACGATCGGAAACTAAGCATAGATTCTGGTTACCAGATTTGTTTCAAATTTGGTTATTGTGACTATATGTTATGATCTTGCAATTAATAGTTTCATCTAATTGTAAAGCTTATTACAATAAACAATTATTTGTAAATGATCGGTAGACATGTTTTCCAATTGAAAGAAACTTTTGATTTACTCTCGTATTGAGCGATCGGTCACACATTCTGGTCACCCATTCATTTCATACTCGGTTATTGTGAATATATATTATTATCTTCTCATGAATGGCTTGATCTTATTTTGAACTTGGTTAAAATCGGCGCATATTTCTAAATGCAACTTTATCTTTCTTATTTCGAAAAGTATGTATTCGTTTCTTGTGCTCACTCGTATTGAGCAACAGATCACACACTTTGGTCACCAGATTCATTCTACAATTCGTCGACGATATATTTGATGGAACTGTGAATAATGAATCTTTGTTTTCTAATATGGCATTTGAAAGAATGGTGATTGGGAGATTAATTATGTTAATTTCGAAATATCATCTGGTGCTTAGTGTTATACCTTTCATATCGAGGTGCACTGGGTGCAGACAGTAGCGATGAAATATGTCAAGCGTGACAAGTTCTTCTTTTTTCGGTTGAATAGTAGGAATATAATAGTAATTAGCGTACTGTATGGTTTATGTAAACTATCGACGAATTCGAAAATCATTGAATAAAAAAATGTCTAAAAAAATCCATAAATAAAAATCCCTATTTGGTGACCAGGAAAATGGTCTCGTCTCATTATCCTCAAATGTGGATTCGATTGAGGGAGCGATTTAGGGAACCACAATTTGTGGAAAATGGTACCCATTCGATAATACAGTGAATTTGCTCAGGATAAGCACAATAAGGCCGAAATACTGAGAACACGCAAGATAGATAGAGGATACAGACTATTGAAGAATCCTTTTTTCGTTTCGATCATGAACGATTCCCTCAACGATGTTCTTTCACATGCACGTGAGTGGATCAATTCTTATATCTTCTTGATCTAATATCATTTGTTTAACGATATCAAATGCTTTCAGTAGAGGGTTAGCGACGATAACGTCGTGTTACTTGTATATTTTGACTGATTGTAGTAGATGTCTCGCTGTGTCTTCACATATTTGTATTGTTGTTTATCGATATTTTTAACGGTCATAATAAATCATGGAAGGAGATAATTATAAATAACCTCTTATACTATCTATTGATTCTCTTCTTGATAGCCTTAAATATTTTTTTTTTCTGAACTGACGTGTTATTTAATTTAAAAATGTTTCTCTTGAATAGAAATTGAATAAATAAGCATTAGGAAAACGTTGAGTTTTCAAAAGTGAAATGTTCAACTACTATGAGAACTATAGTTGTTATAGCAGAGTAAATAGTTTCAGTTTGTCTTAAGATCAGTATTCTGCCGTTGCGTTTTTTTTCTTCCGTAGATTCTATTTGTCGAGTTAGTTGATTTTATTTAACTGCATTTGTGAAGCAAGTAAATTACTTTTAGCCTTCTCAATATTAGGATGATTGTCTGGTAACGATTTTTGGTAAATATTTAATGCTTTTTCAAAATGATCAATGGCCTCTTTATTTTTCCCCATAAACTGATAGGTTATACCAATATTTGCATGAGTAATACCGATATCTTCATGATCAGGATCTAATTCTTGTTGTCTTAATTCTAATTGTAGATCGTAACACATCAGAGCATCATCCCACTGCTTGCTAGCACCCATAATATGTCCAATCATTCCATATATGCGAATACACTTCATAATACTATTGTTCAATCTAAAATAAAATCCCGCTGTTTGCAAATGCTGCAATGCCTTTTTATATTCTTGTTTATAAAACAAAATATTTCCAAAGTTTGACAATGCTTCCATTTTATTTTCTTCGTCATTCAGTTCATGCCATAATTTAAACTCTTTTTCAAAGTATATATATGCTTCATCAATATGATTTTCTTCTGCTGCAACAGTTCCTAGTCCACGATAACAATGAGCTTCCTCACGATCTGTTAGATATTTGTCATCCAAAATTTTTCGAAAATAGTTTCTTGCTTTATCATAATAGCCCAACTGATAAAGTAAAAACCCTGGCGAAACTCTATCATAGACAATTTCGCTTGCATATTGTTGCCTCAAGACATATAATTCAAAGTTGTCGTCGTTGCATAGGGTTAATTCTGCTTGCCAAATATGAGCAACATCATCAAACTGAACGTTATTAATACGAAAAATGGAACCAAGCGCAATTAGAACTTCGTCTTCACCTTCAAATGCACTAAGATGACTAATATTAGCAAATGGTTTTGTGTTTGTTAATCGTGTATCAATATTGAATTCAAACACAATACACACTCGGTCGTCTGTCGACTGCGCACTTGATTCAGCAAAAAATTGGGCAACTGCTGGTGTCATACTTGCACTTATGAAATTTTGCCAAGAAAAAAATCCGTTTTTATTCTGACGAAGTAAAATCAATTCTTCGTTCGAAATTGATTGTCCTCGATAGACTTTCAACATTGAACAGTTGGTAGAGTTAGAAGCATAAGTAGTTTGAAATTCCTCATGTTGAGCAGTCAACTGCTTATATAAATCAGCGATGAAAAATCGAATTGCGAATAAAGTGTCAAAATCGTATGTCCTCAGAGCCTGATTTAATTCACGATAGAGAAATGTATCTTTAGTATAACACCATATCGCACTCTCCGAACTGTAATTCTGCTCGAACTCATTGATAGTTGCTAATTCCGGTTGTCCATCGTAGATCAGTCTGAAATGATTGATTAGATCTTCTTTGGATAAGAAATCGGTATTATTTGACATTTTCAGAAGAATATCGATAAGAAGATGAAAATACATAAATGTGATATTGCGCGACTTTAATGTAAGAGATAAACTATTGTCAATGTCAGCTTCATCTGATGAACTATTGAGAACATTGAAAGAAATCTGTTCATCCGATATTCTTTGACGATAAGATATATAACTGATAAGAGATTCGAAGTTAGTAAATGTGCGTTCGACCTAAATTAGCATATGAAAAACAAATGGTGCTTTTTTATTTTATAATTCCCGAGATTGTAATGGTCAAACGTGTAGTCAATAACTCATCATTATTACCTTGTTATATTTCTTTAGCCAATTTAAGCTACTCTTATCATTTTTATGCAGCACGTAAATTTCTTTCAACTGCTCCATGTCATTTATAACAGATATTATATACTCTGGGTATTGATGCGAGATAATAAGGACGATTCTTCTGTCATGAATGTCGCTGATATAATCAATACAAGCATCGGAGTCGTGAAAGAGTACTGCATGTAATTTTGATTGCATATCTTGATGATTTTCATCCCTTTGGCAAAGCCAAATGTTCACATCTTTCTGTGAAATGTTTTCTTCAGTCGTAATCATATTGTCGTTGCACACTAGAGAATAAAAGAATTCTTTCTATGCTTTACGACCATTCACTTCAATCAAATTGTTAAGAAAAAACAGTGAGAAATAAGTATTTCTTTTTCTAATGTTTATTTCACGATTTCTTTTTTAGACACGAAAGTAATAAAGACTTTCTCATAGATTTTCTCCATGTGAAAATTTCAGTGAAAAATCTAGCTTAAAGCAGTTTAAAGATATGCGATGAAAAGCGCTTTTCACCGAACATACTATTAAGCGGTTAAAAGAGATTCAAGTGAAAACTCTAAGCGCTTTTAAACGCTGAAATTTATTATTTGATTAAAAAATTATGCTATACTTCCAACGTCCCTGTATGAGTGAGCTACATTCATAATTTGCTTCTATGTTATCTTACTACATTTTCATTAAACTATTCAGTATATGATTGTATACAGTATTGCGACTGAGATTGGTTTGAAACATCATCATATATTTTTGTGAACTGTTAAATTCAAAGTCAGCGTTATAAACCACTTTGCTAAATCACTGTATAGCTAGGTGTCGATGGAACTACATTATATGAATGACGTGAAAATAAGACCACGAGCAATAATAGCGTCTTTATTTTACTCTTTTTTCTAGTTACTTTTCAGAAGTGCTAAATTGTTTTTATTTTTGCATCGGATCTTTCTCGTTAAGGAAAACTACTTTCGAACAATAAAGATAAAACATAAATCATCTCAAAACATTAAGTTATCGACTTCTTAACTTATCATTAGTTTTGCGAGACCGTACAATTGGCTTTTCTTAATGAGGAGAAGATATTTTTAAGCAAGTTTCATTTTTTTTAAAACTTGAATCAGCGACTTTTGGCATCGATATGAATGCAACGATACTGTTTACTGTTGATTATCGTTCACTTTACTTAACAAATACGTTTTCTTGATTGAAAATTAATATTCGAGCTTTACAAAATACTGCGGTTTTGAATGTTATATTTCCTAAAAGAAAAATTAAAACTTGAAAAAAGACGTCAGTAAAACCCATGGAATTTACGAGAGATTATAGTTATAATGGTCGGCAAAGAAAATTACCATCATTTATCTCAAGTTAAAGTGCGTTTTTAGTTGGAAGCTTCCAACCAGAGATAGGATCGGTTCGGTTTCAAATTTTAGAAAAGAAATCGATTTGGTTAAAATCATTTCCTAATTATTTCTGTTCGGTTCAAAAAAACCACGAACAGATCGCATCACGGCTTCTCATCTCCGGGTTCCAGCAATTCATAGTACGGTCTAATCTAGAGCTATTTTGTAAGAATTTTATTAGCGTACCATGCACGAGTTCTCGAAGATGGTCTCTGACAGATTATGAGAATTCGAAATCTTTGTACTTAGTATTGGACAACGACCCAAATGACATGTCACCTTGTATCAGCCTATATTAAAGTCGATTATGAATGGGTTACACTATAGTTTCATCAAAATACAAAGATATTTATAACGTCATGGATAAAAAATTAATCGAATTCTGTTTTTCTCTAGATAAAAATTTTGTGTAGGTTTTAAAAGAGGATACAAAATTACGTATTGTTGAAATAAAAAATCAAGCGCTTCAGAAAAAATTTAACTCATTTCTAGATTCTACGAGTGCAAAACGTTTAATACAGCGTTGATCAACGTAGGATATCTTGGGTCTGGATTCGCGTATTTCCTGTAGGGATTTGCACAAGGGGGGTCCAAAGGTGAAACTGATGGAGGACGATAGAACTCCACGAGCTCTATGCAACGGATGCCTTTAATACGATATTCGATACTTCAAACCTCCCCCCAAGACTGGAAATCCGGTCTGAACCCTGGGTTTCCGCAACAAAACCCTTCGGGATTCGCTTAGAGAGGGGACCGAAAGCCAAAATTGATCCAGGACGATAGACTCCAGGAGTTCTATCGATTCCGAGCCTCGCACACTCAATACCTTTCTCCAGGTGGCTGGAGACCGCATAAGAACCTGTTGTGCCTAGACCGATTCCAACTCAACCGACACTCCTTCCAAGTTGAGCTCAAGGAGCTCTGTCATGGTGAGAGATTTGTGATCATATTTCTTGACGTAGTGTCTGAGGGTGTAGCGTTCAATATTCCCATTGCTATGGTTTCTTATATTATCCATCTCTGGAAACGCGTAACAGTGGATGCTATGATCCTTAGATGGACAAAGCGGGCACCCATCGACTTGGCTTGGTTTCGCCTCTGTAGAGCTGAATTGGTGTTTGTGAGTCTTGAAAATTGACAAACGGTCGGAAACAACTGAATTTTTCGATGAATTCGATTTCTGTTTACGGACTATAGCTTTCAAAATTTTTGAAGGGCCTTGCATGAACACCCAAACGTGGTGATGTTGTGATCCTTTCAATTTTAACGGCTTCAAACGTACCTTTCTTTTTCGGTTGAGTCGTAAAAAGAAATTTATTTCGTTGTTAAATGTTTCAGCGACGATAGGTTATTTTTCATTCCTTCTTTCTTATATATGTCAGCGAAAAGTTTTGTTTCTTTCCTTTTTTCGTATATATGTCAGTGAAAGATTATCTTTCTTTCCTTTTTTCGTATATATGTCAGCGAAAGGTTATCTTTCTTGTCTTTCTTCGTTCATATTTAAGCGACAGATAAATTATTTTTGTTTTCATGCTTCCCGTACAAGCAGGGCAGACGCGAAGCAGCCAACATTGGGTTGGCGATGACAATTTTTTCGGGAGGGTTTAAAAAAACTGACGAACCAAATGCAAGAAATATTTCCAGTTCCGTTGAGAAAAAACGGAAAATTGTCATGATTGAGGAGAGGGGTGTCACACCACGATTGGACCATCCCTGCAAAAAAAAACAGAGATATTTTGTTTTCTTCTTCTTTCTTCGTATGCATGCAATCGGTAAAATACTTCACTCTCTCCTTTCATGGTAAACGTATCCACGCCGGTCGATAATCAGTGGCCCAGTATTCTGGCCGGAAACACACACGAAACATCCAATTGTCGACACGAACCCGACCAGAAACGGTATCTCTACCCGTTTGGGAAAAATACGTCAGGAAATCAAAGGGAATTCCACGACTCGGGCTGGCACCGGTCATACGACCACCCTAGGTCGAAGACGTACGGCAGGAACTAGCCGAATCCAGTGTTATTCCCACGATTTCCGGAAGCGAGTTTCCGAAATCGGTTCCGGATTCTGATTCCGGCTTACTTCCCACCGATTCCGGGTACCGGAGCGTATCAACGGATACGGTTCCCGTTTTCTACACGGGGTCCTTCGACGGAAAGCAACGTTTCCAAGCCCGGACCACATACGGTCCAGATTTGACTGTTTCCGGAACGGAGAACAGTAACGGAAAAAGCAATTTTCCCATCGCGATAGAACATGGCTCAGATCTGACCGTTTCCCAAACATCGCTAAATACTCCGACTTACTAAGCAAAGCTCTCTGTATTTCGAAGTCAGCTTTTGTCTTCTTTTTTAAAAAGCCGCGAACAACACCAGAAGATACCTTTGGAACAAATAACATTCAAGTCAAACACGAAACATTTGTCTTCAACATTGTTTTTGTCGCAAAAATTGGGAAGTTTAGGTCGGAAGACCTAAAACTCAGATTTTTAGACTTTTGCAAACCGAAAACGCTATGTGTAAGCACACCACACATGTTAGATTGCAGCGTTTTGAGAGTTTCCTAAGTCGTCAATCAAGGGAAGTGACGCTTCTAAAGTTTCAAAATCACGTGTTTATTATTTTATTCTTTTGGAAAATACCAAAAAAAAACCCTGGGAACAAATAACTTTCAAGTCAAATACTATACATTTTTCTCCAAAAATGTTTTTGTCGTTAAAATGGGAATTTTAGGTCGGAAGATCTAAACATCAGGTTTTTAAACTTTTCCAAACCGAAAACGATATGTGGAAGCACACCACACATGTTAAACAGCAGCGTTTTGAGACTCCTGAGTCTTCAATCAAGGTAAGTGACGCTTCTAAAGTCTCAAAATGACTTAACATTTATAAATTTTTATCAAAGACATTTGGAATGCACACTAATGCACTGAAAAAAATAAACCTCTTAGCAACGCATCTAAAATGTTCACGTAAACCCATAAAAGTATGGTAACCTTTCCATTTCATCGACATAGCCCTTAAAATGAAGAATTTTGAAAAAAAATCCCAAAAAAGACATTTAAAGGTCTATTTTTGTAAAGTACTGTTTTCAGTATCTAGAAATGACATAAATTAGAAATTTCTACGCTGGGAAGTCTTAGAATTTGACTTTCTATCGATTCCACGAAAAAAATCTGAAAACATCCTCAAAGTGATGGAGTTTAAAAGAAAAGACCTTTAAAGACGTTTAAAGGTCTTTTTTTAAATGCTGATTTCAGTATCTAGAAATGAGAATAATTAGAATTGCACGTTTGATGTGTGGGTGTGGGGTGTGGGAGTAGATGTCACATAAGAATTTCCGTGCAAATCAATCATAACAGGACACCCACACCCGTAACAAGATAGCCTTCAGCAGGATGAAGCTAAACATTAAATATTACTATCTGTATTGATTTGATGAAAAGTGTGATCGAGAAATTCTGACAATAATTGTTAGTATTCAAAAGATGCTATATCGAATTCGAATAACTAACAAATGTCATAATGACTATTATCACATTCAGACTTCTCTGCTTGTGGAAATATGTTGTTATGAAACCTAGCCAAATGATTATTTCATCATATTCCGCACATGATAATACATATGTTCATTTATTCTATTCAGAGGAAGACAAAACTCAAGTGAACGAAAATCGAATCATCTGTGAGCAGACACAGTTATGATGCGTGAGTGTCGAATGTGGATACGTATGTAAGTAAATGACTGCCTATGTGTAAAAGTTCGATTCCTTCCACATCCAACTCAATTGTAGTTAAATTCTCTTCGTCATACATTCTGGAATGAAGATGATCACCAATATTTGTTTTGTGTCGAAAAAATATCAAACGGAGCCATACTTATTCATAATTGAAAATAAATTATCACGGCGAGTTATCCTATACGAACCATTTCTACGAAAGTCAATCTTCATCAGTTGATTGTTCAAGTTGAACAATAAATAATGCCATTTAACAAATAATTTTACATTTCATAGATTCGATTGAACGTAGTTCTTTAGTTTACCAGCAGCAACTCAACGTTAGTATTGTAGATGAGTGTGGACGAGGGGAAAATTTCTATTTACTGATCCGCATACAACTTCAACGGCCGAGTTCTTCATATCTGAACTCACGTTCACAATAAGAAAGAACATGGGAGTGAAATAAAACGCAACTTGACTGAATTTTTCTTTCATATGATACTCGTTCTCGTTAGCACTGCATGACTGTGTTTATTCTATTTTCATTGATCATCAAATTCGTGATTGGGATGGTGAGTACAGAGAACATACCCAAAACAGACAACAATAGCCTCCGTATAAATCTGTTTTCAATGTTATGAAAATATAAGGAATTCGATTATTAAGTTGAAAAAGTTAAAAATTTAGACGTTCGCTCTAATGAAAAACAAACTTGAATATTCTCAATAAAATGGTAAGGCTTTGTACGTTTGGATGATGGTATGAATTTTAATCAGTCAATAAAAGACAAGCAGACGCAGTTCGATATTAAAGTGCTCACAGTGCCTAACACATATACCCACATAGACACACACCCTCATTTTCATTTCATGGTGTATCCTTGCCGATGTCATCGAGACGTGGAACAAACTGTTGAATAATCAAAATTTTTGTTTCTAGATGGGACTCGATTTATATGGAGAAAGCTTAATTCATTTCTACGTCAAAAATTGTGCACGATATCGATATGCGTCAGTAACTTAGAACACAAATGTTGTCATTACGCAAATCGGTGATGGGTATAACAAGACTATGATTTAGGATGAGAAGATGTTTATGAAATGTTTTACAGAAATTCATTGCATTGTTTATATTTTCAGTTTAGTTTTAAAATGTATATAAATTAAGACGGCCTTGAAAGTTTGGCGGCTAGTTGTTTTTCAACGATTCGAAAGACAAGTAACATCAATATGTTTTCAATTCATTTAAGTACAACATCAAAACGAAGTAATTCACATTCGATTATTTAGTCAATTTATACAAGGTTATGGTAAAGAAAACTAGAGACAGGGATCTATCTTAATTTCTTTTTCGAAATCATCTGAAAACTTTTAGTCAATATTGAATACGTAAAAACCTCATACATATCAGTAAATCGTAATGAAAGAATGTGTCCAATGCTGACCATTTATGAATCCGATTTTTTCGAAAAACAGAACAGTTTTATCGTTTGAAACAGTTACTTTACCTGTTCATAATTTTGAGATTCACTATAGTTGTTTTTTTTTTGTTTCCATAAAACAAGATTAAACATGTTTGACACTCGCTCGCGTAGGTCCCAAGCAGACAAATTTCAAGAATTCACGGGTTAAAACGCATTCAGTTTTGTTTTTCTTCAACGCGTTGAAAACATAGA
>OENT01001403.1:0-43779 GCA_900239685.1 Rotaria macrura | reverse complement strand
CATCGATACTTAAAATGAGCAAAAACTTATCTGACTAATAGATCTTGAAATAAGAATAAACAATGCAGAGTAGTCTCATGAAAGTTAGTTTTCGTTGAATTATAATGCGCATAACTCTTTTTCGGTTCATAGTTAGGTTACTAAAAAGGTCAGCCATTTCATCTTCAGGCTAGACTCCCCATTCAATTCGAAGCAGCTACTAATAATCAGCAGCTACAGTTCTATGAGTTCAGATAAAAACTTGATTATTTCTGGAAAACAAATTTCGAAATACCAGTACCCCAGCCCGTCCAGATCCCAGTAGAAAGTCGAAGACCTTTTTTTGTTACTTTCAATATTTTCCGCATTAATTTATACAAAATCGTGCGCTGATATTCTCTGTACAAGACGCTTTTTCATAAAGCGGAATATGTCAGGTAATAGCAGTCGAAAAATATTTTGCAGAAAATCCTGCACTTTCTAATGAGACTACTTGTAACCGGGGTTATACATGTTAACAATAAGTTTTTCTCAAAACACAGTCTCATGTTGGGGTAAAAATTGAGCAAAGCATAGTGCTGTATTCTCCGTCGAAAACCATTGAATAACTCTTGAAATAGGCTGAGCGTCATCAAAAGATTCGACGTCTCATTTGACATCGTTTTACGGATATCTTTTGATAATAAACAGATGATCCGCTTTGTGTTCTAATGCAACGCTGTCTTTTTTGAGCGGATTTTGACATAAGAAGAAAAAACCAGTGAAAAATGGACAGAAAGTCACATTTACAGGAAAAATTCCAAGACCACTATCCTTGTCTGTCAGGGTAGTGCTTTTCGTTCCAATCAGGAAAATTGCGAAAAGTCGGAAAGAAGCGCGACAAGAAGTCACTCTTCGTATGAAAAACCCCTGAAAAGGCGACAATCTTCTCTGTCTGGTTCCTTTTTTCTGTGAACGAATAGTTTCTTTTTTATGTATGCAAGACGAGTTCTGCAAGAATTTCGTTACTATTTTAACGAAGCTTAAATTCTTTTAAACTAAGGTCGTAGTTCTGGACCAGGAATCTTCATAAAGCTGCCGAAAAATAACACAAACATTAAGAATCTATTCGGGTCAATTATATTCCGATGATTTCCTTGCAACCTAGTTCCGATCAGAATTTTACAGCAATTTTCGGTAACTTTTTTGCTGGTTTCGTCTGCAACTTGTCAAGACGTAGCGAAGCCGGCTATCAAAATCATCATCAAAATTTGGTAGCTAGGAAATCGCCAGAACTCAACGGAACCTGCTGGTTTCAGCGGAGCGGAAATGACGTGAGAACAAATCCAAACAAAATATTTTTGATGAAAATTCATTTTCTACCTGCTCCAGCGACTGTAGTACCATAGGATGTGCCAGCAGCATAAAATTGTACACGAGAATTGGAATTATCCAGCACATAGATATTGCCACTTGAATCAACAGCGACATCTATAGGATTATGCAACTGCGAAGGATTATAACCACCTGTTCCGTTTGCTTGACCAGCCACTGTCGTACCAGTGGAGGCGCCCTTCGGCCATTTCTGAACTCTATTGTTCCCGAAATCAGCCATATAGAGTGCATTGGATGAATCTAGTGCCAGTCCCACTTGAAAACATAATAGGTTTGATGCTGTCCCACAGAGACCCGTTACGCCTGCCACAGTTGTGGCGACTGAGTTCCAACGGAGTGACGAGATGGAGCCTATAAAAGCAGGGTGGTCAAATGAAAATATTAAAGCGAGACGAAGGAGGGACAGAAGATGCACAAAAGCGGGACATGAGAGGATAGGCGTTTTCGATTCATATGGCCGATCGCATTAAAACTTTCTCAAGTTGAAACATGAGTGGTGTCATAGTGTAATTCTCAAAGTACAATGAAAAGCGACAGTGGAACTCTGTGGTTAGGCAAGTTGGAGGATCGGCAAACATAGAATAACTCATGAATACTGTGGGAAGAAATCGTTGGTCTACAGAAAAATGCAATCGTAAATGGACTGTACATACATGCTAAGTAAAAATGGTATTATACAAATCTTATTATTTTTTCGAAAACCGTACAAAACCCAAAAAGGGTCTTCCCCCGAATACACTGGAAGAATCTTGTTAGATATTGTACAATTTCCCAAAACGTTTGTGCACAGAAACTAAAAAACCTTTTTAGGATATTACATGGGTGAGACTTCAGCTTTAATTTAAGATTAAAGATGTCTTTGAAGTTTAAAATCAAAGAAGCAACGTTAATTTTCGAGCAAACGGCAGGTTTCTGTCGTCAGAAGACCATCTACTCAACGCACAGTCACACATTTTTTAGCCTTCAATAAAGGGGATAGGAGAGTAAAATTCAGATTTAAAAGAAATTCAAGTAGGTTTTCTAAGTGTGTGTAGTGATAAAACGAGAAACAGATACATTTTAAACATTTGTTAGCTTAATCCCTTATGGGTTAAAATATGAAGTACAATCTAGTTAGATTTTGTCTCTAATCTGCAGAACACTGCTCCTTTTTATGCATACTGCTGTAGATTTCGCAATCATTTCTTATTTTAGAGGGTAGAACTTTGAAAATTGAACAATCCATTAAAGTTCCAATTAGATGTTCTCTATAGATGTTGTGCAATGATTCCTTCACGCTGTCTGTCCCAGATTGGAATTCCCAGTCTGGGAAGGTGGTGCATTGATTAGAGAGGAACTATTTAATGAACAATAAAAATAATTCTAATGTCTTTCACGATCTCTGACATCTCCAATCCCTGTCTGAAACGGTTTGTGACATATCCAGACACTGCCTGTTCTGGCCTGTGATGGGTGTGGATGTGTATAAACAAGAGCTAAACTCCCATTCATACACACACTCATGTTGCCATATCCTGAAACTCAAATGAGTCTCAATAAAAAAAATGATTAAAAGAATAAAAATCTAGCGGAGATATATAAGCCAGTTCCTTTTCACTTAAAAAACACCGTTTCTTGGATGAGCAGCAAGTATATTGGCGAAGAGTACTCGGATGAGTGTAATAGAGATGATTTGTGATGATTTGATATCTATATTTCTCTGCACCTCGAAAGTGCTGGAGGCTGAAAATTTTAGGGTAAGCACATTTTCATGTGGTTAACAATGTCCGATAGTCAAAATCAAATTGATGATGCTTCAAAATCCTCGGGTTTTTTGAAGGATCTATACAAAGCCATGGATATGTAACCATCAAGTTGTGTAACTGTGTGGCTACTAGTAGATAGATCAGCCGAAACTGTGTATCTGATAGAGTTTGGGAGACTTTGAGCCGTATTTCGAAGAGATATGCATGTCGGACGTTTAAGGTATTCATAAATTTATTGCGTCTCCTCATCTAATAGTTACTATTGTTACCTTAGCTCACTCAAAATAAAAATTCAAATTTTGCATCATATAGCAGTTTAAAAGTTCTACAAAGCTAGCGATGGAGCACCTTGAAATCATAATTCTAGATAGTTCACAGTATTGATCTTCAAAATTTCGAGAGGTGCTGAATAGGATATACATATATATGGTACGACCACTGATAAGATCCTATAATACTTTCTGAAAAGTTCTGATATAGCCTGATCGAGTCAGTTTTTCATGGTGAACACGAATCGGGTATTGGAATTTGTTTTTCATTTCACTTAACGAAATCAAAGTAAAAAATATATCAAAAGGTCTGCACATTTTTATCAAATAGAGTGCAATCAACACCTATTCATTGAACAATTTCTTTAGTTGCTTATGCTCTTTTAATTTGATTCATATATGGAAAGATGCATTTGGAACGGGCCTTCTGAATATGTTGTCGCTTTTTTTGGAAGCTATGAGCTCGGTGGGTTTTGAACTAAAATACTAAAAACGTGCATCGGAAATCGTCGATGAAGTTTTGTATATCGATTCTTCCATCGAGTATGAAAGGCGGTAGAAAGTGTTCCAGGCAGAGTTTTATACAGCTAACTTCGGGCTATCGAAGGGTATATACTACTTGTAGATTCAGCCACGTTTTAGTATAGATATGAGACTTGCAAGAAACTCAAGTAAAACTTTATATTTGTGATGGTTTGATGAGAGGGATCTATCTTGCACAATATATATCTCAAGGCAGTAGCAATAATAGACTCTGATATTTTGGCTTTTGTATGTACACAATATGAACTTTCAAACTAAATAGGAAAGACTGAAATCTAAAATTTATCCTTTCGTGGGCCTGATTGGGAATCTCGCGAAACCTCTCTTAAGTAATGTTGGCGTTATTCCCTTGTCGCTGATTCTTTATGTGTTGTTCTCTCTATACTAAACTGATTATTCCATTTGATTTGCAAGTGTCAACATCTATCCTTACTTACTAAGCCATCATATTGTTCTTTTGTGCTACAGGAACGAACTACGCTCATACCTAGGGCTCAGTACCCTCTGGAGGCAAACACACAAATAAAGCTTTGTAGTACTTCTACAATGTACGTGAACCAACTAAAAATTATTAATATAGTTCCATAGTGAATAAGGTGAGATATTATTTAGGACAAAGCTGTATCTCGAGCGATGAAAGCTCAAATACCTATTTAAGAAATACCAAGACTACCAACATGTCTGTACCTGTTCGTTTCTATTGTAAACTGCGGAGGGAGCAAGTTCATGAGTACCAATTGGTTTACTATTCTATTATTCTTTGCTTTTCTTTACAGGATATGAGTAATGCCCGATGATTTTATGTGCGACACGGGAAGGATGTCTCGATGAGAAATCATTTTAGATTTCTACGTGATTCACATATGGTTCATCGCTTAAGACTAAACTCAACTGGAAATTCAGCTGTTTAACTTACTCATAGTGGTTGTGCTAGCAGCAGTGCTACTGGAAATGGTGGTGCCAAGTGTTCCATTTTTAGTACTAATGCNGTAGTGCTGCCGATAGATGTAGTTGTACTGTTGTTCAGAGTCTCTGCATCGCAAAAGAAGTAGGAGATAGAAATAGTTTATGTTTTAGTACCTATCTTATTCTATTTTTAAACCCTATCGAAAATCACAACTTACTCGTAGAATTCGTTACTGATGACTGTTGGGAGCTCCGATTGACCATAAAATAAGTCAGTGGAATGGTAATACTTACAAGTGGGACTACGACAAGTACGACAATCAATATAATGAAGACGCAATGCATTGTATCTTTAAATCTGAAATATAGGGAGAAAGCGATAAGCACATTGTGTTAGTAAATTACATAATAGTCTATGCAGAGTATTATCTCTATATTCAAATGTTCTCGAAAATTACTTATTTTCTGATGTCAAAATACTTTGCATCACTCTAAACAACAGAATGTGTCCAATACTGCGAGACCCCTTTTAAAGTTGCCCCTCATCATCTGTAGCAGAGAACACAGGTCAATTCTATCTAACTTCCAGTCTTTCGACAAAATATCTTTACAGAACAGCAGCAATAAAAATTTCCTTCATTCGTCTTTGAATTCAATTGTTTTCGAAGTGAATTCCCTGAGTTCCATGTATTCCTTGAATTCCTCGGGTTCCTTATTAGATTACTTGTGTCCTCGTAGTTCCTTGAGTTCTTGGAGTTCCCATAGTTCTGACAATTTTGAAAATTCCTTGAGCACTCTTGAGTTGCAGTTACTCCCTGCTTATTTTATCATTAATGTACGAGTTCAGAATTTCTCAAGAGTTCAGAATTCACGGAACTTGACCACTGTTGTACACCTGAGTCCTAGGTTATAAATCAAAAAAACGTTTTCATCAAAAGTTGCCAAAATGGAAAATGCCGCTCCTCCTGCTTCGATCGTAGGCTAAAACCAAGAAGTATATTCAAACTTCCAAGGAAGTAAATTTCTGTTCAAAAACAAATTTCCAATGATGCAAAAGAATCTGCGATATATTTGACTAGAAAATTATTGCGAATCCCGAAATACTCGGGAACATTCTATAAGACGACATGCAAAACGTTTGTATCAACTATACAAGAAGAAGAAGTCCCTGCCCTAAAAAGCAAGAGGAATTTTAGAAATTAAGGGTATTTACACAAATATCGAAGAACTTTCAGTAGTTTGAAAATTTCTGTCTTTTCAGAGTAGGGTCTCCTTTTTCGCATAGGCTAGATAGAAATTTTCGAACCATAATTATATGGACCTTTCGATAATTGCTGTAATTTCTTTGTAATTTCCGTAATTCAGCAGTTATCTCTAAATTTTTTATTGTCTTCAAGATGGGATTTGTTTTTCCGATAGCATTGAGGAAAATGTTCAGAATATAACAGTTTGGAAATTACCATAGTTGCCGAAGTTGGTTGTGGTCAATGGGACCGTTGAGGGGAAGATGAGAGTTTTATAGGAGAAATATCTTTGCGATAAGGAAAGTTGCTTTTTGGGAACTGTGAACACCTTTGAAAAGAAAAATAACAATTTTTATCAGGAGTTACGCGGAGATGCCGATGTGGGAAGTGCCTCGTCTTGTGTAGAGACGCCGCATCTCACTCACTTCTCCATAGAGTGGTGCTGGAGATGCCACATCTCTCTTATTGGGTAGGGGAACAGGATATGTGACACCTCTCGCGTCTCTCTATACTTCTTCAACGTGCTCGATATCCTGGATATGTTGAACCCATCTTCTTCTATATAAAAAAAGCTGTTAGCGCAATCCCTCATGGGATTAAAAATGTGAAACACGATGTAATTGCTTTTAACAGTCAAAAAAAATCTTGCTTTCTTCCATGAACCCTGCTAGCCGTTTACTCGTGATTTCTCACTGATTTAATAGATCTGGGATAAAGAAGGAGCTAATTTACTCTCATCAGAAATTAGTGACATACATTCAGTCATCCTGTACCAAAGATCGATGACGTTCCGTAACCCCATTTGGGGCCGTCTATCACTTGCGCGACGGTCTTCAATCCTCTCCGTAACAGTCTTCGACAGGGGAACCACCTATCGGTAACGATCTATGATGGGAATGGGGGTCGGAAGGAGGGCATCTGTCGTTAGCGGTCTGGGATTATGGGGTGCTGGCAGTGAGGAACTCGTCGGTAACGGTCTGTGGGGGGGATCCAAATTTCTACCTTAAACACTTCAACACTCCTTTCAGGTCGTGTTTCACAAAATCTCGCTCAAAGTATATCATGAAACGATTTAAAGCAACTTACGAGTGTTTTAGTTGTTGGTACTACTCAGGTAGAAAACTATTTAAGAAATGCTCCTATAATAATAATTCTTGATTTTTATACCTCTATGAGAAAAAAAATGCAAATATTTTTCTTCCCTCCTACCAACTTGGATTCTCGGAAAAAAAGAGTTGATGCAATAGCAAAACTATAAACAGAATATAGAAATTTGGCAAGCGTTTTCAATACGGTGCGAAGTACAGCACTTTTGTAGCTTTTCGTGAGTTTATTTCGTTCGTTCGTTCCTCTCTTCCTTCCTTTCTTTCTTCACATTTTGCGTAAGCATACAACTTATCATTTTGTGACGTGATGATCTCAAGAACCAAAAGTTTGACAACACTCGTTTCAACGTGAGATTCAAGCATCGTATCGAACTGGTTACAATTCTTTTCACATTTCTTCTGCCTCACTCTTTTCTGCAGCAAATAGCATCCGAAAATGACGATTTAGAATGAAGTTCGTCTTCAATTGATTTTGAGATAATTGAGACGCAAACCGAAACAATAAAAGTTATGTGCCTCTCTAACTGCTCATATGTGAAACATCTGTTAATGCAACTGATAGTAAACAGTGAATCATTGAGAAAATTAATCTATGAACTATCAATGATTTCTACAAATCTGTTGATACGCTTTTGAATGGATGATAGAGGTATATGCATTTAGAATGACTGCTTTTCATGTTAAGACTCTCGTTTTCTATGCGACATTGCTGTTTCTAAGACCGAAGCGAGGGCTTCGCATCATATTTCGCACTAGAGTGAAGCTTCAGTACCATTTAGTCGGACTTTTTCTTCCAAATGTTCAAGGCCACAATTTTGTTTACTTCTGCTTTTTTATCATAAATTGTCTGAGTAACGAAAACGCAATAATCTTTTTCACAGAAAAAAATATAAGCAAAACATACATCACAATTGTAACCACTTCAACAAAAAAGTACTCGATAATGTTGGAAAAAATGTTGCTGAATTCTTTGAAAATTGTTTTCATTTGATCAGTGTCATTGATGAATCACTATTGTACTTACGACATACCAAAGTTAGTAACCGTCGTGTGTCAATTGTGTATACAACAATTAAGAAAATTTTCTATGTGGGTGGATTGGAAAATTATTTTACAGTTATATTTTTATATGTAAAATTCCAATATCTCGAGACGAGTGGGAGTGAGAGTGCGTGTGAGGGTTGGGGGACGGTGTTTATTATGTGCCTTTGCGTTTTTCGTATTTGCCTGGTGTCGGAGAAGGCCGATGTGTTTCAAATAGGAGCGTTTGGGTTAATTTGAATCTACACTGTAGCAGATGATGCAACAACCCCATGCATCAATATGTGATAAATTTATTGTTTGGTGTATTGTAAATGTATTGGCAATGAAATTCTAATCTTTTAATCGCTTGAAAGTTTAGACTATTGGTAGAAATATTGTATCGACTGAATGTTCTCATTAAGTGTTAGGTAACAATGAAAATTAAATAAAGCTCACACTTGTTCAGAGTGTGGGTGTGAAAGTAGCTGTAGTTGTAGGTATGAGTATGAATATGTAACAGTCGTGCTATTGATTGAGCCCACAGCCACACCCACACCCAGAATTAGACACAGTTTTTTTCCCAAGACCCTCGGGTGTGTTCATTTCAAGGTCTCTATCTTCATAAATGAAAATGCAGTTGTCTTGAACCTTTAGATTTTGATAGAGTTTGATCCGCTCTACAAAAATGTCTCGGACCCCTCTCCTCTATCTCTCAGTGAAAGCATGAAAAGTAAAATTTTTTCCTAAAATTGAGTTTTTTTGTGTAATTTATTAGAAGTGTCAGAATTGAGGAAATTGTCTTGCTGACCGTCAGGATTAGGGAAATACTACCTAATTCTGTCAGGTGAGGTCACTTTTCGTAGATCGATAATATCGCTATGAAAACGTGAGAAATCCAGCATGAATAATATATCATTTGAAAGAGGAGACTTCAGAGATTACCTAAATATGAAAATATTTTTGATCGGATATATAATAGTCTCACACTACTTAAAAGAAGATATGTCAAAAATTTTCCGACAGAATTAGGGAAATGGACTGTAGACTAGTTCGAAAGTTCTCTCAGCAACTATCTTAGATCGTTTGCATAGATCAGATATTTTACACATCTTATATTCGAGAAACGTTTTTTTTTTGGATCAATAAAATTCCACTAGTGATGAGAAAAGAGCAATTTTATGATTTCATGTATTACTGAATTAGTAGAATAACGATGAATAGAAGCCCTTTATTATTAAGAAGCACAAGAGATTAAATAATTATTCTGATCATACACGCTCCCCATGCTATTGTTTTACTGATAGTGGAAAATTCTCGAATAATGCTCACTCATTTGAGCATCTGCGATAATTATCTCATCTGCTAGTGAACTCTTAGCTATTTATCGTGGTCGTTTTTCGAATTCAAATCAAGATCGAAAACTTTCCTCCCGATTTTAGTTTTAATCAAAACAAAATTTCAGTGAAATCCGTTGAAAGCCACAAGGATTGGTACTGAATCATTTTTAAGCTAAGATTGTCTTTCCATACGTTTATTAGATGTTCAATATAAAAATGCACGAATGTATGATGTCGATCATTGTCTATTGACAAGTATTTAGGAAATCGATACGGATTGTCAAATAATCTAGATGTTCCAACTACCATTTTCACCAAGTTAGCCATGTTCCTCGATGATATTATATATATACTGCTGAAGTATTTCTTTCCCCCCTTGAAATTTCAACTGAAATGAACCAACTTTTCTCGAGATGCACGAGTTAAAAGTATGTGCTTAGTCTTAAAAAGATCAGAGATTGTTATATTTCCAGACTTTTCAGAATATGAATATTTTGTAACGAATCATAAAAAATATTCTCATAATTTTTTCCTGATGCATATCATGAAGCACGGGCTATCTTTTGCTAGTAATGAAAGTACTTTACCGTGTGGCTAGATATTTTTTTGCATCATATATTATTGTCAAAAAGCGTAAGCCTGCATATATATATATAGGGTCAGTTAATCAAATTAGGATAGTAGAATGATTTGTCCCATGCTTCAGGTCAAGAATCGAAAATCATGGAAGGAATTGGAAAAGAACACGCTATTTTGCGATAATAAAATGTGAATACTCAAAACTCTTTTAAGAGTTTCAAAATTTAGGTAGCAGCTATGTATCGCACGTTGTCGGAATCTGAAAGAGCTTTTTCATAGAAAAATATGCTCTTTAAAAGATCGTGGCAATAAAGATTGGATTGAATTTCTTACTATTTTATACGTGCAAGCCCAAAGAAGCCGAACTTTTGAACGTAGAGGTTTACTCACCGCAGCATTTCACTTGACATACAACAATCTAATATTTCATGAAAAAATTCATTCTGTCATAGGTGAAATGATGTAGAATTTTCATTGTTCTTAATCGTATTCAAGAATATTTTGCTGCCAATTTTTGATAATATCATCCAATGCATTCGAAATGTTCTCAAACAAGTGAAACCAGTTTCAATACATTCGATCAACTTACCCAATGTCCGAGACAACACTTTCTGGATATTACATATGGTACCCGACAAAAAGCATTAGATATACAGCATCTATGGTATACGGTAGAAATATGATAACTAATCAATGAATTAGATTGAGCAAAGGTGGCTATCGCTAAGGTGCCATGTCTCATAGTCGATTGACTTGTTTTGATTCTAAAAATTTTTTATTCCTATTATTTCATTCAACTATAATGCCAATGTGCTAAAACGAATGTTACTTGTCATCAGTAGTCACACTTTTCCCAAACTTATAGTTGAGATTTGTACGCTCAATACGTGGCTACTTGAAAAATAACAATGAAGAAATTTCATGAGTCATATATTTATTTATTATGTACTGTTTTTTAAATAACGAGAAAAAAAGAATTCATTCAATTGAACAATTACAAATTTTTTGTCGTTTATTATTTGTTTGCTCATCCGTCGGTGCTAAACATAAAATAAAAAAGAGAAAATAGAGTCGATAAATTATAAAATGCTACAAACAATTTTTATTTTTATTTGATATTTGTTTTGATAGAATATTTTCAATTGAATGTTTGATTAACGATGACGATGACGTTGATGTATTAACAGTTTGTTGAAACAGAAATTGATGATAGTGATGTAATACAGATGAAAAATTTGTTGAAAGATTACTTCGAACGAAAAATGATTCTCTCTCTATGACGAGGAAAAAAGTAAAAATTTATAAAATACTTTACCGAACTATCAATAATTCTTCACTATCCTTTGTTTGATACTTATCTGTTTTCTACGCAGCCAAAAGCATAGGATTGCATATTATCGAAATGAATTCTTATTCAATATCTTACTTTCGATTGATGCCCATGCATAGATCCCGGTTGAATAGAACCAGTTTCATAAAATCTTGTCAAAATCTTCGAAACACATCCATGTGAAACAAGTAATTTTCGTGATATATCACATGGACGAATGCCATTTAATGCTAGTTCGACAATTTGTCGACGTACATGATCAGGTAATGGACGACCATTAACAAATATACCACCAAGTTGATTAACTCCTGCTTGTCCTACACCATTATTATCGAATAATCAAATATGATATAATGAAATATGTACTCACCGACACCAGGTACGAATAACTTGCTTTTCATTGTTTTGAATGATAGATCATTCAATACTATGATAAAGTTAAATTGAAATGCGAAAATGATGTTTTTCATTGGTTTATCGCATTGAGTTTTTATTGGACAATACAAAAAACAAGAGAGGAGACGTTCACACATAGAGCAAAGTGTGATGTTTTCTTTATAAATCAGTATTGTAGAACACGAAAATAAAAGTGTCGAAGCATTTTTAACAGGCATTATTCTCATACGAAATTTATTAGTGTCAGTTAATGTAACAATCGAAAAGAAAAGATCATATTGAAAAAGGCTTGAACTCATCTATCGTTAGCAATAAAGATAGATTGTCACATTTTTGATTATATTCACGTCAGATTCTCATCGACTTTGATTTAACTTTGAATCCAATTCTAGGAAATATTTAGATTTTAGAGATTGTTACGTAAAATATAAGACGATTCACCAATGCATAACTCGCTGAATTATCAAAAATTTTTAGAGTCGATAGCGTTTCGATTCCTTGCTGATTCTGACATAATTTTATTTACTCATTCAGCATATGAATTCAAGTATTACTATCTTCCTTTGTTGAAGAAAACTTTGCTAGTCATTGTTGGAAGTGAAATTCAAAAATTATAAGAAAACATATGTTGTGAACCTTTGCCGTTATTTCATATGGTAACAGATGCACAATCTCAACCGATTGCACGTTTTTCTTTCTTAACTGAAATAGATTTCTTTTTTTTTTTGTATCGCTCCATTGGCGCAACAGCCGCCTCAATGTATATGTCACATGAAAGGTCGTCTCACATCGATGGTCATTAATGTTGTTGCTTTCTTTTTGTCTATTGATAATAATTTGTCATTGATCACTATAGCATTAAACGAAAAACTACCGCCATAGCAATTGCTCACGTTTGTTATCATACATATATGCATATATCGATTGTTTAAGATTAGGAATGCCAGTTTTAATAATTCAATCGAGTAAAATCACTATGACTATTCACTGGTGAAGTGTGCTATCATCAAACAACACAAAAAAATATATGTGACAGAAATTAGTTCACCTTTTTGCCACGGAGTATAACTATCAACTGCAATGAACAATCATTACTAATTCTGATTTGACACTTGAATAGCCAAACTGAAAGTTAATTGCTGCTGCGCTTGATTGCTCTCTGTTGTATGCGTCTGATTGTTCGCAATAACAATCGTCTTAGAATGAGAGGGAAAAGGAGGATATTTCATAGTCATTAATTCAATTATGATGATACGTACCATTAAACACTTTGATTTTAATGGCAACATGTATGAAAATAGTAGAAGCTTTGGTATGAATTTTAACTTAGTCATTGACTAACTTACATTGGTACATGATAATAGAAACTGCGAATCCATAGAGTGCATAAATTCATGTCAAAAAGTAACATAATAAGAGATGATAATTCAATGAATTGTAGTCACTATTCATTTTCGCGATCTTTTATCTGATTTTTACTAGAATACAACTAATGTGAGTATAACATTTGTTCTATTAGTTACAAGTTGATTTTTTGCAACGTATTGTCTTTGTTCTCATAGAAGCAAGAACATGATTCAGAAAGGATGAAAGAAAGCGTTTATTAACATTTATTTCAATTCAAAACTTGAAAAAAAGTGTTGTCGATACTGTTTCTGCATTCCAATTCATTTTGAATCTTTGGATACTTCCGAAAATCTTAACTCACAGTGAAAATCGATGGCATATACACATTTGCAAAGAAACCTCACAATCACACCCACCATTCATCTGGAAAATGTTGCAAGAACACATTGAATTCTGTATCAAACGAGTAGACATAGTCATATGTTCTTCAAATTATACGACTATAGTATTATAATTTTTATGTGTAATAGTATTTATCTATATTCTAGAAAAAAAAACTACCGTGGGAATGTTAATCAAAAGTAAACTGTTACACGAAAAACAAATGAACCGATGATGAATAACAATAAGATAGAATTAGACGTAAAACATGAAGAGTAATTATGGATTATAGTTATAAAAGAAATAGAAGAATTTATCATTGATTAATTATTCAGTAAAACATAGTAGACAGCAACATTAATTTATCACTGTTCTAAGTGCAAAAAAGTTATGTGTGTTTATTTCACGATTGTTTTATTATTTGTTTGATTCATTTTTATTGGTGATAACCAGTGGACCTATATTATCGCCTGTTTCTTTATTCCATGAATTGTGTGAACCATCGCAGAGTGGAAACTTAAGGAAAGAAAAAAAAAGATTAAATTTCATTGAATGGGTTTAGATCGAAGAAATTTGTCGTTCGTTTTCTTTTATTTGTGTTACATGAACCTACTTTCTTTGATTTCCAACATCGGCAATAAGATACAGTCTTATTTTGTGCTGCATTACATTGTCCAGTAACATCTTCAATATCGTATTTATCAACAACTTTATCGACATCTTTTTTTATTGTTTGGTTTATTTGCTCATGTTTCGCTTGACTACTATCATCGGTGCCTGTAGTACTAGAAGAAGCCATTTAATTTCGAGTGGCTATAGTTTGATCTAGAACAGATAGTTGAAGTATTTAAACGAAACTTTAAAAAAAAACAAGAGATTCAATTGAAAATATCACGGATCATACTCTTCACAATGGAGAACCTTGAAAAAATGTATGCCATGATCTTTAATTTTAGATCATTTAAATTTGAATGTATTTTTTTAAAAATTTTGTATACCTGTTTAAACGATCATAAATTGATAAGTAACTAAATGCCTAATCATTTTGTAAAATAGGTATATATATATATATCATGTGACGTTTCTGATAAAAAAATCCTATTGTAACTATCCACATAACCTTACGCCATTGTTTACCATTTCATATATAATCTTATAGCGAACCAAATATCAAACAAGGAACAAAATCTTCGCCAGTAATTTTTGCGACTTGAAAAATCCGATTACATATGAGTATTGTATTTTGTTGATAGTTTCAATGATTATTGCAACGAATCAACCGAGCATGAGGACGTTAGTCTACATCAGATCAATTTATTCATACCTACGTGTATTTATATGCTTCAAAGGAAGCCAAAAAATGAAGTACATACGAGAACAACGTCACTCTAGAGGCACATGATATTTGCAAATGAAGAAATACGATTGGTCAGTATTATTGCATACGACGTACATGTTTTCTTCATCATGCATATGTCTCGATACTATGATTTCGATACTTTCATTCTGCTTCCCAAGTTTTTCGTAAACTGGAATGAAAAGTTCGAAATATAAGCAATCAGCATTCGTTATGCAAATATAACTTCAGAAAAGTTACTTCAATACCAATATTAAATGACATTGTCTTGTGAAATTGTTTAAATCGTAATCATAGGTCGTAAGATATGATACATCATGCCACATTATGAAGCTTGCAATGCTCTTTCATATTAGAATGTAGTACATTCTTCGTAATCTTTCGTTGAAACTGCAGACATCAACATGTATACTTTTTTCGTGAAACAGAGCTTCACCGAATGCTTCCTGAAATAATCTTGAGAGTTAACTTAAATGTATATACCCCTCGCCTATCTAGAACTCAAACATATGATCACTTGGCGGATTATGATAAAACAATAATTATCTTAGTTTAGTTCAAGATAGTAAATTTCATTTTCGTTGCAACGGTTGATTATTCTAATTGTCATTCTACATTTTTTTCATGAATATTTATTATCTGCTTACGAAAAAACAGCGAATAAAAACTAGCAGTGAATTGGAAGATATTGGTAACTATCGTTGTCTCAGAAAAATCAACCAGCAAACATGAGACGGATGTCAACAGTACGACACATCTTGGTAATCCAGTTTTTATCTATACATATTTATACTAACATTATATCTCTTCTCGATTACTATAATTCAATATAAATAGTTAGACAATTTAGAATTTGAGTCGTCTTGCATTTGACTGATTATTAACTCCTCTAATGTTACCTATTACTAACTCAGCGTTCACATTTATTTTTATTATTGATATTTCCATAAAAATGCATCCACATCTGAGATTTCGAAGAGATAACTAAATGAACTTGTAAGAAATACAATACTCGTCGACTTAGTACTATGAAGAAGAATTTCATTTATAGTGATTAATTATCAATGAACGTTCAAGCTGCCTGCTACATTGAGATTCGTTGCAAGTCAATATTCGACACACAAGTCTTCTGAAGGCATAAAAATGTTGATGATTCCAAATTAACCACGGTGCGATACTATTCATGAATAACTCTGCGAGCGGACTTCAATATTGTCTATGCACTGAGATGTTCTTACGAAGCTTGTTAATCCTATGTACATAAATAATACATTATACCACACATTACGATTTATTTCTCATAAAAATTTGAGCTAAGATGAGGAGAAAGTTAACTTTAGCTCAGTTTATAATACCAAGTAAAAGTGCTGCCTATAAAGATATTTGGAAAGTGTTACCGGTAATTTCATGCATTGCTGGTCTTCCTCTGGTATGGTGTCTCCAGGATTGAAATTGACTGGGTTGGGGAAAACTTCTCTTAGATATCCTTTGGAATCCTTCAGTTTCTGAAGCATCCATGCATCCATTGTGAGGCGTTCAATTTTATCTTTTACGAAGCCATTTTTCTCATAGAATGCTAACGCTTTATTCATATGCGTTGATGTAGTCAAATGCACTTGTCGATAGTTGTGTTGACGAACAAACTTCAATAGAGTGGATAATAAAAGAAATCCGATACCACTTTTTTGAAAATCAGGAGCTACACTCATTCTTCGTAATTCACAGATGTAATCTCTTTCATCAACAGGTAAAGTTTGGTAATAAATTGGATCTGCAAGACTCAACGGCTGAACTGCTACTTGACCTACAACACGATCATCGACTGTTGATACAGCCACCCACCAGTGAGCATTGGAAACTTGTAAATAGTTCTTTTCGATGTCTGCCATATCCGTTCTTAAGCCATGACTGAGAAGTTCTACTGGATGATTGTATTCTTCATGAGAAGCTAACATCAAAGCTGTGCACGAAGATAAATCTGATAGCTGGTAGCTTCGAATGACGACTGATGGGATTGTAGCTGTAGTCATCTAGAATATACACACACACGTGTTAATATAACGAACTGTTGATGAAGAAAAATGAGATATACTCGATCGAAACGATAAAGTGAATATGTAAAATGTTAGCAGTCAGAAAAAAAAACTCTTTCACTCACCCTTACACTGCATTTTCTTTTTAAAGGTTGCCTGAATGGTAGAAATGATTTCTAGTCTGCATTAATCCATCGTTTAAGATCATACACAAAGATAAATACTTTGTAATAAGCCAATGAATATCAAAGAAACGATTTGTTCCAAATCAAAAACGATTATGATACAATTATTACTAAAATAGCGTTTCGTACAAATACGAACGTCTTAACAGTTAAAGAATTCAGGAAAATTTTACGTACTGATTGAGACCCTATTAAACGAAATAAACAGAATGATAAAGACCCACTCTAGTTAAGTCGTATAAAAGATTTTTAGATAGAAACACATTTTTGATAAAAAGTATATTTAGTGTTTTGTTTTTGTTAAGCAGAATGCAAAAGTGAACAAGCATCGAAAGATAAGAATCGTCAACACGCTCTTTTTATTAATAGAGCAATTGTTCAAGTCTGAATCCGTTCTTATTCTCCATTAAGCTCTGTTTTTCTTTTTGTAACTTTATGGTACGTTTTGCATGGAAAGCATAAATGTTGGCATCTGAGTAAATCGGTATGCAGCTAGACATTAACAACTGCAATGATGCATATAATAAATAGGGGTTTTTGTGTGTGTTCTTAAAGGTAAACCCTTGATAGAGGACTGATAAGCAATGTAGATAAGTCAACTTTAGTCAATACTTGTATTACAACACAGAACCCTGCTTTCTCTATTTGATAACAATGTTGTAAATTCTTCAGTTTCAATTGATATAATATGCCTTCATAGTGTGTAGAACAGCCGACAATGTTTAAAGCCGAAAAAATAATAAAAATGAAGAATGTGATGAACCACAGTTTCATTCTGAATCATGATGAGATGATATTTTACAAAAATAAGATAGGACTCGGCATCGACAACCGAGATTCAAACTCTTGGTTTGATTCTTTTCCGTGACTTTTCTTTATAGAGGAACATCCTATCTACCTCATGTCTGTCGCTATGAAGAATTGCTTCTTTAGGCATACAGATTGTTCAACTGTTCTAAATCCTTTCTGAACATTACTCATAAAGATTCTAAAATCAATAACACAAATATCATATGCTCTCTCGAAGAAATAATCATTTCATCGTTCCACAGTCACCATTCACTGTCATATTCATTCGTTTGAATTGATTGCTGAGCATAGATAACCTTTTTGTACTCCTCGTTAACATCATATGTCATCCATTTGCAACGAAGTCTTTGCTTTGAAACGAAAGACACTAGTACCATAGAATTAGCAATCGATTTCGCGGCTCTAGACTTGTAACATGCACTTAAGACGTCAACATTGAGAACGAAACGTTTCTAGATTCGAATTTCCAACAAGCAGCACAAAAAGCTTATTTTTCAGTTTACATTTATATGTGCTTTGATTTCTATCAAATATGGGCGTGCAGTTAAACAACGAAGACTAACCATGACAGAAATATGCTAAAATTTCAAAATGAACTGTTATTCGAATCCGAACCACATGCATATCCTCAAATGAAATATTTTCAAATTTAATAAGGGTATGTAAAAGGACACAACTCCGATTTTACATAGTCAGCTAGGAAAAACCAAGAATAGCGCTAGCAGCAATGAATCATTCATTGCAATGATCTAAGGCGTATTCTATTTTACAATTAACTTTGAATCTTCGACAGTCTTTTTAAATGCAACCTATAATATGTAAAATATGCAGTTCAATTACATAACTAGTGTACCATTGGAAAAGCACCATATTTTAAACAGTTATCGACGCGTTTAATTTTTATGACTACACTACAAGAATCATCGATAGAATTACATACTGATCAGCTGAATGTTTTATGGAAAAGCATTAAAGTTCAAAATAATAGTGTTGCACATAGGCATATCTTGACTCCAATATTGATAATTTCATGCGCTGTTGGTCTTCTTCTGGTATGATATCTCCAGGCTTGAACACAAACAGCTCGTATACAACATATTCGGTCTGCTCGTTCCTTTGTATAAGTTGTTCAGAATTCGATGGATCCAATGATTTCCGAACAATTATATCTCGTACGAAGCCGTGCTTGTCATAGAATTCACATGCCTTATCCATACTGATTAATGTAGTCAAATGAATTTGCCTATAGTTGTGTTCACGCGAAAACTTCAATAGAGTTGACAACAAAAGAGATCCGATACCAGCTTTTTGAAAATCAGGAGCTACACTCATTCTTCGTAATTCACAAATGTAATCTCTTTCATCAACAGGTAAACTTTGATAATGAATCGGATCTCCAAGACTCAACGGTTGAACTGCTACTTGACCTACAATACGATCATCGACTGTTGATACAGCCACCCACCAGTGAGCATTGGAAACTTGTAAATAATTCTTTTCGATGTCTGCCATATCTGTTATAAATACATCTCTGAAGTATTCTGACGGATGATTGTATTCTTCATGACAATCCAATAGCATAGCTTTGCACGCAGATAGATCTGATGACTGGTAGCTTCGAATGACGACTGATGGGATTGTTGGTGTGGTCATCTAGAACACGCATACAATTGTCAACATTGTGAGCTGTTAGTGGAGAAAAACAAGTTAAATTTGATTGGAATGGTCAACTTAATATGAAAATTTACAGCGACGGAAATCATGAAGTTCTATAAGGTAAGAAGTGGTAATGTGGTGTTTATCTATTGATACATGAGAAGGAACACAATGGTCGTGATAACATTTGCACCATAAGTTAGACATCTCAGATCACGTCACCATGCCTCAGAAAGGAGGATGAATAAGATGTGAAATGGCACCAAGCCAGTTAAAAAGTGATCTTATACCAACACTACACGACGGAAGTGAATAGTATGAATGAAAATATTCCGATGCATAAAATAAATAAGAGTCAAAATTTAATGAAGAAAAGTATACTATGGTCGATTCGGATATGATCGTTTGTTTTTGATAAAAACGAACATCTTACAAATGCTTTTTGAAAGTATCTGACTATGTGTTCTTAGATTAAAAAAAGTGTAAGTAAGGACAAATAATTCTGTGCACGCAACAGATATACTTATCAGTTCCGTCGGATTGTATTTAGAACGAAAAAAATGACAACAAATGCGGTTAAGCTGAAGTTTAAACTTTAAAATGACTCAATCAAGGACATATAGTAGCGCATATTGATATTCGAGAAGAAAGAACACTGTTAGCAAAGAAGGCATTAGTTTTTAGATCTAACGAAACACAAAAGTACGATAGCATCGGAAAGAACAAAAGAAACAATTCAGCATTTTTTTTATCGCCTTGGACTATGGATTTTCGTATGCTACATGTAACTTTTTGCAATGAAGATGTAATAGAACAACCGGTCGAATTAGTGGTGAGCATGTCTTAATGTGATTGTGTCTGATTTACTTTCCATTACTATTATCATCATGTCAAATTTATGAAAATCATTTGATTGATTGTTTGGCTTTTAAGGAATTCAAAATTATGATAGATGCCAGTATTGATCAAGTCTTCTATCTGAATTGTTGAAAGTAAGTCAATAAATATTTTCGCGTTCGATCTTTTTGTAGAGTTTGTTAATAAATCGATCAGTATTTTGTTGAATCACAATCAACTTTCACATGATTTAAATTTTTCTTTGATATGTGACAGATCTGCCCGGGAGAGTCAGGCAAGGGATCTTTCGAAAATTATGATTGAAGGAATTAACGACTAAAACGTTCGAAATGCATTGAATGAAACATCAAACGTTGGAGAAATTAACAGGTATCATCTACTTCCTGTCTTCCCAGGAGGATCATTCCGACCATTGGATCCGATCGGATGCCTGTCAGATCCGATCATGTTTCTATCAGAGTTTCTCTTATCCGACGAAATCCCATCGGATTCCTGGTTGCGATCCGAGATTCGGATCCCTAGTGTTGGATTTTATCGAATCCTACTATCGGAATCCGATTGGATTTCATCGTATGATAGAACAGGCCTCCACTATTGGGATTAAATGCTAATTCGTACACAAATAAGAAAATAGGTTTCTTCCGTCGGATCCGTTACTGTTTCCACAACCCGGATTCCCATAAGATTTCATCGGATCGTAGGATCTGATCGGATCCGATTGGATTCGGTATTGGATTCATTCACCTGGGAATTGTTCAGAATACTCTTGCATGTATTTCATACACTTTACGATCTATTCAAGAATGGATGAGAACTGAATTATATTCGTCGTCTAATGAATTTAAATGATAATATGGTCACCATGGTCTCCTATAAATGCTTTCGATATGTCAAACTACAGGACATTGAACTATGCAACTGTTTGCATTCTACGTTGAATACGAAGATTATATTGAAAAACAAACAATGATGTAGAAAACACTGTAAATATTGTCTACAAGAAGCATGCATAGGATACCCATTGGTATCGTCTAAGTGTATTCATTTCTCAACTGACTTTCACTTCATATATTGAAAGAGATGATGACATTGTTCGATTCTACGTGTATTTAAATAGAAGAATCTCATATAATGAACTGCAAGGAGAATACCACAGCAGGACCAGGGTCCACTATTCGCATCACACCTAGGTGTGATGAGAATAATGGAACTTTAATTGAAGTGAATGAATAGAAAATGATTCTGACAAATAATAGTAACTATAATTATACGACCAAACAAAATGTTGTCTAAACTGCTCGAATAATTGAGAACATGAATGTATGCCGTCATAACTTAGAAATAATTGGTGTACGCAATTTACTATAGAATATCAATAGGATATTTGAGCGCAGCATATAAATAGAACAAGTAACCTTCAGAGTGAGAAATGAAAAATAATGTAATTACCAGTAGAAGACGATGGCAAAGGAGAACAGTTTCTCACTCAAACGAGTTTACTCTTCTAGCTTAATCTCATGTATGAGGTTTCATCCTTCTAATTTTATTCAACTCGTAAGAGTGAGAAACTGTTCTCCTTTGCCATCGTCTTCTACTGGTAATTACATTATTTTTCATTTCTCACTCTTACGAGTTGAATAAAATTAGAAGGATGAAACCTCATACATGAGATTAAGCTAGAAGAGTAAACTCGTTTGAGAATCTCGAACAAATACAGATCACTCATCAGTTGATAATCTTGAGTCTGAATATGGCTGCTAGAAAAGAAATTTCGACACACAAAACTAAAAAATTCATAGGTGGAATTATGAGGTGAGCTTTTAATTACCCCAAGTTGCAATACATGGATGAGAGTGACATGAGTTTGTCAGAAGTCCTCCTATCAGTGAACTGTTTGAGCTCGGTTTAAATACAAGAATTTTAGAAGAAGATAAATTAGATTGAGTTATTCTTTGCTTGTGTATTTGCATTTTTCATTGCAATAGTTTCTAAATGATTGATAAAACTATCATTGCATTATTGAATTTTGAGAATTGGGAGACATAGAACGGTTAACATCAAGTGTCATTGTCAAAAAGAAAAACCCTATTGCCAATGCCTCAGTAAATAAAAAAATAACATTTATTTCTTATGTACCTTCACAATTATGATAGTTTCTTTAACATGAATAGAAGTGACAGGTTTTCTACCAATGCTTTCTCGTTTGTATTTTTATTTCTTCCTCCTGCACTCGGAAGAAACAATTATATGACTTATATGAACTAGTAGCTTTCAATCGATTCAAATACTGCGAAAGCAATCTAAGCAGATGAACAGAGTGAAAAATAATATAAAAGAGAAAGCAAATATGTAAGTAAAAACTTTAAAATACTTTTACCGCAGAATATTTTTCAAATCGATTACTGTTCATCTGATGATGAATTATTTAGTAAAGAGTAGCATCTTATGAGACAGTTCCAGATACTAATCTATGAAAGTATTATCGTAATATTATTATCATCATGATCTCAAATTGATTAAGATCTGAAAACGCTAATACATTTAAGAAAAACATGAAAGTTAATTTAACTTACCTTTTTGAACCGATAGATTAAGATGTATACGTCGTTAGTAAAACTCATGCTTTTGATAATCCATTCAAGCATCGGTTTTTTATTCTTGAATTTGCAAGATCCACTAATTAAGATTTGACTTTTAAAGTTTTTTTTCTAAAAATTGATTTAGAAAAACTTAAATCTAAGTTCACAATAGAGAAATCACATCGGTTTCGCTTTCAATTAGCAATTCGTAAAAATTCAGAGTTTTTGTATTGTCTCACTCGGAAAATCTCTCTTGAAAATAAGTCTTGAAGTTTGAATCGTTAGATTCGGAAGAATATTCACTCCACCAGGTTTGAAAGAGGAATCTTCCTTTTCGAATCTTGACATACATATTTATCCTGCCAACATCACTAAATCTTGTGGAAACTTGACTAGATGTGCATTCATGGCGAACAAAGATTATTGTGTACTTTTCATCACAGGCAGTAGATCTCATCATTTAATTCATTGATGAAAAGGAGACAATTAATATGAGTTAGGTGTATGTACAAATCCGAATAAATCTATTGATTTAGTTTTAAACATCTAAAACTATATAGATTCCATAGATTACTGAGAATACAGTGAGTACTATTAAAATAGGTTTGATAAAATCAATAAAGATCTCAATCATGATCTCAAGCGATTCATAAGCTTGAACGATAAATATCAAAAAAAAATTAACGTACTAATCGATTGTCTGTTTCCGGGAATGAGCGAAATAAATGCAATAGTGTCATGTATATACATATGCAAGTATAACTTGTCGTGTTCTCCTCTGTTCTATTGGCATATTGATATGTATGGTTGTTATTAATACAGATGTTAAGAGGAAGTATATTTGAATCATTGAAAATGTATCATTTATTTTTGAAGTGATTGTGCAAAAGTTAATAGATATATTTGAAATGAATACATTAACAATGTTTGCATTATTAATGGTACTGTTTAAATTAGTGAAGTCTAATGATGAATATAGATTTGCAAATTTTCATTCAGGTATGAATAATGTCTATAATAGAATGAATTTTGAAAATTCGCTTTTCTTCTAGAACAAAATTCAGTGATATTGAATTCAACTAGTAAAACTCAATTCCTATGTACAAAATACAAAGATGATCATCTTGATTTTGATATTAGTTTAATGCCAGCAATATCTTCAGATAAATTAAAAATCAATAAAAACTACATTAATAGTACAGCTAGGGAAATTTTTATTGAATCATCAGGTTACACAGGTACTTTTAATTTAATATGTTCACAAGTAAACAATACAAATGTAGGAGTTCAATTGAATATTAGCATTGTTGGTCTGTGAACTCCATTATGGCTCAATCACTTGTAGACAATTTTTTATGCTTCAGAACCGTTGGATTTATTCATGCGTATGGAACGCTGCATTGTATATGAGAATGAATATATGGATTGTGAAATTCGTGCTTCGAGAATGGTGTCTGCTATTCATACTCAATATCCATATTATTTCAATTGTTTTGAAATTCATGAACCGTACGTTAATAACATATAGATGATAGTGAATACCATTGCATATGTTTTCATGTATTTTAGTGTCGAGAAAGATGTTTACCATCAACCACCGAAATTAATCAAAACTAATATCCTTAATCACACGATAACATTTCGATGGTATCCAGTTCGTAAAGGCATTTTTCTGTTGGGATTAAAAATACTGATTCGTGCAACATTAGGATTTTTTGATTCGACTAATAATATAATGGATATAACACCAAGTAAGAAAATCGATACTCGTTCTCTCGGAATTGAAAATAAATATTTATCTTTTTTTTATTTTTGAAAGTTTTTTTCGTAAAAGCAAATTTTACTGTTCAAGTTTTATCATCAACAAGTTTTCGTATTGATTTTGATTATGGTACATTTGCATCACCTTTACTTTGTCGTGGAAATCTGTCCAGATATGACCAATTCAACAGTTTAAATCAAGTATATGTGAGAAAATATTGTGTTGTCGAGTATAAGTGTTCATTTCATAAAGGTAGAAAATTCAAGAACATTCGATGAAACTAATCAAAGTAAAATCATTGTAACCGGTTTGAAATCAAATACATGGTATCAATTATGTTTCCAATGTCGTCGAGATTTATCTATGAATTCAATAAGTGAAGTGCAATATATAAAAGAACGAACCAAAACACAATCGTGTATTTCATTTTAGTATGATTTACTTCGTATTCATAGTGATTTTCATTTTAGGTTGGCTTATCTATGTAATCATTGGGATGCTAATAGTTTCTTTGGTCATAAGTTCTATTGTGTAAGAATGAAACTATTTCGTTTTTTTCCTAATACCTATAGTAGTTTTTATACAAACTATTTCATATTTAGATGGTTGGCGAATAGAAAAATAACACAACGAAACAATCTAGATTCTGTAAGCAAATAAAAAATATGTTGTTTGCTTTTAATCGAATGATTTTTCTTCAGAGGAACACGATTGATATTCCGATGACGCCAATGGCTGAGGTACCAAGCCATACAAATGAAGAACTAATTGAAATTCAGTCTTCAAACATGAACACATGTAAATATTTGGATATAAGTTTTATGCCGATGGTAGTGTGATCTATAAATTCATTCTTTTATCTTATACAATGACTAGTCTAATTTTTAGATGTGAATCAATGATATTATTCAAGATACATCACCGCATTTATACGAGAATTTGTCTTTAGAAAATAAGCATACACTTCATAGATTGCTAGTTTCTTAATTGTATTCATGAATTTCGTTTTACTAGCACTCGTGTTTCAATCGGAATTATTAATAAAAATTAATTAACTTGGGAACATCTAGTAATTATAGAATATGAAACATTCTTTCTATCAGAAAGTCTCTCGATTTAAAGCATGAGAAATGTGCATCCTATTTTAGAGAACAAAAATTACAATGGCTAAAACTTTCTCATAGTTCATCGGGCTGGAGAGGAGTGATTGTCTTTATCATATTGAACTGTATGAACATCCAAGTAATTGTTTAGCGAGACTGTTGACTTATTCATAAGCGTATAATTAGTTGTCAGAAAAGGTTACTTTAAATAACTGAAGTGTGAAAAAAAGATATATTCGTTTTACCGTCCAAACAGTGATATTTTTTTATACAATACGATGAAAGAAGTACATGGTCTACAGATTCAACACTTTATATTCATCTATAATGAACGAAATCCATAAAAATAAGATGAATCAACTCAAGACTTGAAATGAGTTGCCACATGGAGTTTAGAGACAACAGTTTTTCTTTACATTGTACCATAGTAGAGCAATAAATTTGTTCCCCATGTCAAAATATTCGAACACTACATAGATCGGTGGACATCAAACAAAGTTTTCGATCGATAAGAAATCTGTATAGGGATAGATCGATTTTTTTCCGTATCAGACGAAAGCTAAAACATTTTGAATCTTAACTCGAAAAAACATAATTACTTATGTACTTCTGAAGTATACAAGTACCCTTTTACCACTTGTTTTCAACGGTTCCCTTGCATGATTAGTGATATGTGTCATCTGCAGGTAAGAAAAACTGTTCGACTTCAGTAACGTGGGGATAGACTGAATAAATGTTCGAAAACGCCCCTCGTATGTTGTGCACCGTACCAATGTTATCATTATATATTGTGCTCAACATCCAACGACTTACGATAAAAGGATAGTGTCGTTGAATTCTCACCCATTTTAACATAGATCTCACTGATATTGTTGTAGGAAGTCATCAGATTGTTGATCATTTTAGTCAAGATCTTTTCCGGTAGATTTTCAATGCTTTATAAGAAAACGACAGAGCATTAAAAGTCTTTTGTTAATTTTTTAGTTAGATCAAAGCATCCTAGTAAAATATTTATCGAACAGGCGTTTTGTAATGAACAACATATGAATTTGACAAAAAACAGAATACGAAGGAAAATAAAAAGCATAAATGTATATTAGAAAGAAACTATTTTATACCGATATTTTTACTAATTGAGTGGAGTTTATCGACATACTCATGACACATTGTTTGTAATATACTTCAGAGTAGTAATGATGTTCAAAAACAAAATCGCACGAATATTATTTTCCGAACTAAAACGTTGAAATTGAAATAGTTAATACCTCTTTTTTATGAATACTACTAATTTGTTATCATTAACTTTGTTCTTATGTCCCTGATGTGTTTCATTGTGAATCTCCGGAGATTGTGTTACAGACAAAGACAACTTACCAGGAATAGAGTATTGCAGTCTGGCCCACGAGTCGGTGTGGATTCAAATTCTGTTGGATCGGGTCGAGCTCGGATGGTGTTCTTCTTGTGTATGTGTTTTACTTGTAGATGAAGCTGAGAATTTTATTTTCATTTAGTTCAATCGAACTCGCTATTTAAATTTCTATTTCTCCTTTGAACTTTTGAGATTTTTAATAATAATCTTCTTGAAGTGTTCTCGTCGAATAGTAATTTCTTATATGATTAATATTCGTTAAGTTTATCAACTTATTTTCTTGATACTTGGAAGCACTTTGTTATTTAGAGTAAAGTACCCAGGAATACTTTGTCAATAGAAATGAAGTACCAATTGATACTCTATTTTAGATTTCTGTGAAAAACGATGCATGCGAAGTATTTTCCTTCTGTTCGATGTTGTTGTTATTGCCTTTCAGAATTGAGTTCAAAAGAAAAACTTCGAGAGTCTATTCAAAACGACGAGTATACTATACATCTTTATTGACGAGCTACATTCTGCTACAACAATTATGTTCAGAGAATGAGAATAGGATATATTTCGAGAAGATAAAATCTAAGATACGAGAAACACATCAGTACCATTCTAAAAGTGATGCCATTCTCACAACTTTATCAGAAACAGAGTACCTATGTGAATTTTTTCAAACAATGACCAACCTAAAAATAAATTCAAACTAACTTCAAAATGTCGGTAAGAAAAAGTTTTATTCTAATATCAACTGCCAAAAAATTTGCTAATTCGTTTTAAATGAAATCTAATGATCTTTGTTTACGTTTATTATAAATCAACAAGCAAAATGCTTCATGATTTAACGCTGCTGTTTGAATCTGACTCTTTTTAAAATGCTAATAAAATATAGAACTAAGACTGTCATTATCATTTGATTCTATGTACATTCTGTTGTAAACATGCATAAATATTTGTTTTTCATTACTATTACGCGAGAGTATTGAAATGTAAATGCTCTAATTAAAAATAAGAGCACAAGACCTAGTCACATGATGATTAACTGCGTCATTCTCGCAGTACAGAAACATTGATCTAGTAGCGAACACATCTATTATCATAGCTTATGTTTAATTTTTCATTCGAATACAAATTCGTCTATCCGATTCCTTTCACAATGGAAGGAAGATTTGCACATATGACACTGGGAAATTCAATATGAGCGATTCATAACTAATACAGCAATGTGCAGCAGGTTGTTTAGAAAAAAAAGGAACAACGATCATCTTCAATTGAAGCAACCAAATGAGTTGACGAATTATGCATAAGTTTGAATTTTCAAGACTGTCAACCTACAATATATATTTACGTATTAAACAGAGCATGGACGGCTATATTTTCATATAATTGTTTAAGCTAGAAAGGGACATCTATCATTGATTCAGCTATTGGTACCTTCATGTATTTCAAATGAATCATTTGTGTTAATGTTCGAAGTGCATCTCAGTCAGTCAGCCAGGTTGTTCGTTTCTTTCTGTCATACAATAATGCGCAGTAATTTGTATTTTTAATTATCAATATTTTCTTTAAAAATATTGCCCTTCTAACTTTTCGAGTATGTCTTGGTTACTTAAACAAGCCGAAGATATCTTAAATCGAGTCGATCAACAAACAAGTGTAGCTTTTCATCAAAATACTTCACAATTACCAGAAAGAAATAATGAAGTTGAATTTATTCATGAGACATCGTCATTCACTATACCACAGATACCACTAGATCAACCTGTTGTGAATCCTATTCCCACAAATCGAACTACCGTTATACCAATACGTCGCATAAAAAAGAACGATGAAACAGATCTCATGGACTATCTCAATAGTTCAACAGCAATTAATAATAACGAAATGAGACGTACGATACCTGTTCAATCTTCTCGCACTAAATCACGTACTAGCAGTAGTTCATCCACTGTTTCTAATGATCATTTACCACTAGTGGTTTCATCTCATAATAACAATAAAGAATTGATCTTAGTAAGATAGAAACTTTTTTTCAATCCTTCGTTCATCTACTTTCTACTTAGAACATTCCATTGAATGAAGATTCATTAGTGGATAATGCAGATAAAAAATTGATTGCTACACTTCAAGCTGAAATTCGAACACTAACACGTGATAAACATCAACATGAAAATGAATTACAAATATACAAACGTCAACAAATACAGTATCAACATCAAATAGCCGAATCTGATGCACTATTAAATAATTTACGTTCACGTGAATCAGATTCAATCGAACAGTTATCAGCAAAAGATTCTCAAATAGCTTTACTACGTGTACGTTTAATTGAAACAGATGACTTATTGAAACGAAAAACATCACAATATGATGAATTGCAAACTGAATATTCACATATATTACAAGATTCATCACATATTCAATTGGCTTCATATGATTCTTTACAATTACGAAAAACACAATTAGAACAAGAACTAGAACGTATTTTAAATGAAAATGAACGTCTTAATAATGAAAATGAACAATTGATAGAACAATTAAAATTAACTGAAAAAAGTTTCAATGATGAACATTTACTATTATATGAACAACAGCAACAAACTAAACAAGCAAAAAATTTAGCTAATCATTTAGAATATGAAATGGATGAATATAAATCTAAAGCTCAAAGAATTTTACAAGCAAAAGATAAATTAATTGTGAAACTTAAAGATATTGTACAACATCGAAGTAGTGTCGGCGATCAAAATGGTAAGAAAACGTGCTCGTATTTATATACCAGGCACAATAAATGATACTCTGTAGCAAAGCAAAAATGAGCTAAGAATAAAAATTCAAGTTTGTCCTACACGAAAATGTTTATGTTATTTTCCTGTTAGAAATATTGCTTCTAAGCAATACAGTCGTGCTACAAAAGTTGAATCTGTTCTAAGGGTGTTTTAAAGGTTTTTCTTTCGTTAGTGACCGGATATTCTTGAGAATACGTCAACTCTATTTCATTAATGTATGAACAAGTCTACAAATCCAAACAAACGAGTTTAGAGTTTCACAGGATGAACTATGTAAGTCTAATTTTATATTCTCATACCTTGTTCTAACAATTAAGTTCTAGCTAAGTTTGCAGTTGTTGAAATTTTTATCTGAATAGTGTATCGTGAAGCGTTAGAAAGAAAAAAGAAGAATTCACATATAAAGCTAGAATTAAATCAGAGTTTAGATGCATACTCGTTCTCATTTTAGTTACAGAGGTTAACATTCATCGAATAGATTTTATCTCGAGTTATTTCTCTCTCATATTTCCGACATATTCTTCTAGCGTTTCTTAATTGAATCTATTTACTAGTAGACTTTGAGTAAGATACACCTGAGAACATTATCCTAGTTTCTTAGGTCTACTAAACTTTGGTCGAAAGTAAAAATGTCGAATGGACAAATGTCGAAAGTAAAGGCGCCACGTACCATATCACCCACATGTTATGTGGCGCCTCTACGTTCGACATTTGTCCATTCGACATTTTTACTTTCGACCAGAGTTGGGTGCCCCGTTTCTTATATGCTCAATACGACACTTGTCCATGAAATCGCATTTAGTGGAAAATAGCGAAACTATGATATGATGGACGAAATGAAAACGAACAGAAACATTCGATGATTGAAAAGATGTAGTTACAAAATTCAATAATTTCTGTTCGTATTGGTCACTCATCGAATGGCACATTTTTTTCTAGTAAATCCAGAAAACTTCTTAATTTTAAATAGACATATCGTGAAAATGATTTCAAATAAAGCCTCTGGAAATAGTTCATTTAACATTCAAACACTTGAGATATATTTTGCTACATCGAATAAAGGTAGTCCATTAATAATTTGTGATAATTATTTATTTCGATGTAATAAAAAATAATCTCGAACAAATATTGGATTATCACTATTAATTGGAAACGAAAAAAAATAACATTTTTCTAGATACACTATCAGTATTCTTTTTTCAATCAACAAAACAACATAAACCATGAGTCACAAGAATAGAAATGATCACCTCTAAGTTTCCAAGACCGTGAAATCATGTTGCAATATTCACAACTAATTTAGCTTAAGAAATACCGTCATGATTTCTTTTGAGACGAACTGTATCTCAAGAATTTATTTTTGGTTACAGATTTATCACATAGACAGTAAACATTTTTATTCTTAAAAATATACCAGTTACGATCGTGAATGATACGTGCAACTGCTTCACAGAATTCTATTAGGAATATGTATATATATGCTCTAACTTTCCGATATTGATACTAACAGTACTATAGTCTACACTAATAATTATTTGAAAAGAAAAAATACTTTTCGATCAATAAAGCTTCTATTTTAAGATTGAATTGCACATTTCGAAAAGCTTGAAAATAAGTCGTTTGAAAACAAAAGAACAGTTATCAATAGTCCTGTTTTCAACCATGCCAGTCACTGTGATGAGAGATTTCAATATTATTCTCCTCATGTATCGTCTTCGAGGTTGATTGTTACTTCAAACCACCGCGGAAAGGATTAACTCCATGTTTTTTCTTTTTTTTCAAATCCGTAACATGAGAACTGTAGATCGAGGTTGTTTTTTAATGGATTTTTAGAAAATTTATTGTGTCCCTTTGTTTTTTGATTTCTTTAATCTCAAAGAAGACCTTGGTCACTGACTGAAAACGACATATATTGTATAAGATTTCCAAAGAAAACATTATCATTGGCTGCTATTAGGAGGCATAAAGAAATTTTTATTGTATAGAAAACACTCTCTACACTCATCGACTAGAGACAAGATCTGATTTGAGCTAACGAATGTCGTCAACAACTTTACTACAATCTGACTTACACGTATGCAATTATTTTCGTGTGAAGGAAAAATAAACTGTGCTAACATTCCAATTCTTCTGCATCAATAGTAATTCAAAACTTTACACTCAGCTTTCAGATATGCTCTAGTTGCAATCAAACAATAAGTTTATATTTGAGACTAATTTTACCACATAGTCTAGTTGTTTACAAATAAATTTAATTCTTCTACTTGTTATTATAGAAAAAAGATCAATTTTTTGGAAACTATTCAATATTTGATTATTTTTCTTCCTAGAAATTGAAAATAATGGTTTCAATGATGATTCTACTCTTGTGGATATTAATTTCGTAGCAAATTCATCTGTATTGTCGCCCATATCTTCTCCATGGGCTTCTATACAATATGAAGAATTGAAAAGTGAAAATGAATTATTTAAACAAGAACTACAAGCACGTGAATTAACAATACATACATTACGTAATGAACTTCAAGAAGCTGAATTAGTTATACAAAATTCTGATGAACAATATCAACAACAAATCAAACAATTGAACGAACAATTAAAAGAAAAATGTTCACGTTTAACATTAACTGAACAAGATTATCGTAAAATCAAACAAGAATTAACATCAATGAATGATGATTTTCAAAAGCAGAAACAAATCTATCAAGGACAATTGAATGAACGTGAACGTGATATTGAACGTCTTCGTTTACAATTAACTTCTAAGACAATAAATCATGTTAATGATGATGAATTAGAAAAACGTTTACAAACATTAACAGAAACATTGATACATAAACAGACTATCATTGAATCTTTACAAACAGATAAAAGTTCATTGACAATGCAATTAGAACGTTTAGAAAAACGTCTAGATGATTATGAAACAATAACAGCTAAAAATTCTCAACAACAATCATCGAAAACTGTTCCAACAACATCAATTTCCATTGATGACAATGAACATTATGAAAATCTTCGTTATCGTATGCCTTTACTACGTGAAACACCTTATGATGTTGTTCTAACGAAAAACGTTAAACGAGCAGCCAATGAACTTGATAAACTAGGAATTCGTTTCACTGTGTTTCTAAGACGTTATCCAACTATTCGTCTTGCTGTTCTTTTCTATGTCGTACTTCTTCATCTATGGACATTTGTTCTACTTTTTACATATACACCAGAGATTCATAGCAATACGAATTCAATGAATTCAAAAGTTTAATTATGAGATAGTGATAGATTATCGTATTTATTCTTGTTTGTTTTTTGTTATATTTTCAATTGAAATTTTTGTTTGGGAAGATGAGGTTCATCGATCTTTAATAAAAATAATAGAGCATATGGTGATAAATATTCGAAGCCACTTTTAATGATTCAACGAGTTTCTTGATACACAAATAATCCTCGATTGATAGGAAACAACTATTTGTTGATGTGGAATGCTAACTATATAGTTGGTATCAGTACGTACGTTCAGTGAATACTCGAACCCATTATACATTAACAATTTGTCTTAATCTCTATTCTACTATTGATGAAGGGTGGTAAAGTCAAAATTGAGATCAATTGGGCAAACAAAGAACATAGAAAGTGCAGGAACGATTCAACTTTCCTTATCTTTTCGTTTTGATATTATTTCCATTTGTTTCTAAAACCCTAAATATATTCAAAACATCAGCATCAAGAATATGAATATTCACCACTGTAAAATATGAATATTTCGACAATCATCGATGGAAGCCTATAAAGAGTATGTCATATAATTGACGATCAAAGTTCTTTTGCATGATGAAAAGAAACACATCTCAGAAATTTTATTAATACCATGGTAGCTGTATGAATCAGAAATCTATTCGAGTCCACGACACCTCAATACAGCAAGTCTTTTATCTTGAAATGAATATTTGAAAAAAGCAATAATTCTTATGTTCATGATTGTTCACGCATTCTCCTTAGTACTCTTCGTCTTAGTTTATAATAATCATGCCGTATAAGACGATATAACATCTCGACAACTTCCATCAACGATAAAAAACTAAGCCCAAGCCATAAACCCGTAAGGCCACCGACATTTGAAAGAACACTAACACGACTCATAGATGCCGCATCGACATAAAATTGTACTAGAGGTGTTTGACAAACAATGTCAACAGTGACATAATTATTTTGAATTTCTGATCTCCATGTTGTCGACCAATGCTTAGACAATGTGATATTCGATGCTTCGACGAATGCTTTGATATACTCAAAAGACACAGTAGATGGTGCTGACGCTAATGATGTCGTAACAGTAAAACCGACATTTGAACATGCTTGTGAACATTGTGAACAAAACTCATTCCAAATTGAATCTGTATTCATAATACGAGTTGTGGCGTTCGAATAACATGGATCATTTCTGTTGCAGAATGGTGCTACGATGATTTCGTTCGTACCGGGTAAGACAACCGATTGTGCAGTCCATTCATTTGGGCTTACACATCCGCATTCATGATATCTATTTAAAAACACAGATATGGATAGGATGTACCACAAATATATTTAGGACACAAAAAATCAATATCTCCATATCGGTTCACTGAAACGGGCTCATTTTATCCCAATTAATAACGGACATATTGAACTTAAGTTTGATTATGAGCAAAAAATTCTCAGACATCCTTTGGTTACGGAGGGAAATGAGTCCGATTCAATGAACAGAAATGAAAATATTAACTTTTCTGACCTAAATGTATTAAAAGCACATCCTAGTTGTACGTATATAAGCGTGAAAACATTGTTCCTGTAATCTCTATTAAGTTCACTTACACGTATGCTTGTTTGCACAATATATAGCATAAAACTTGGGAATATGCATAGTCAGCATCTGCATATCGGCGAAACATAGCCTGCATAGCAAGAGGAATTTCTTTAGTACAGTTAGAATATGGAGACGATAACAATTCGTAGATTTTCTTTTTGTAGCTTAACTTGTGTCGTCGTCCAGGTTCAAGTAGAATGCCTCCTATATCAATTATTGGTAACTCTGTATTATCATGAACCATAGCCACCATGCCTGCTGATACATCTGCGAAAGGAGAGAAAGTAAACGTCATCAAATTCATTTTTCCATTTTACCTGCTGCTGCATACGGCACATATTGCTGACTGTGTGCATACAGTTGCAATTGAAGCTTCCCGGTCTGCCCGTTATCAGTCGAGCTACGCACACTACTTCGGTTTGATTTCATTTTAGCATTCAATGTGTAGCAATAGCCATACGCGGATGACAAAAACTGAATGAAATCAGTTGCATGACAAATTTGACCGTTGTACACACAAGAGATTAACATTGATTCCAGAGTAAAAAAGTACATACCAATATCTTCATTGTTATTGAAAACATGTCTGAAAAATTCAAGGATATAGGTACTTTGAAAGTATGTAATCGTGCTTGTATCGTTTGTATTGGTTAGATTTTTGTAATTCGTGAAATTTATAAAAGGTCCAATGAACATATCATATCGTATAGGTGAATAATTGCAAATGCTGACAGCTGGAAATGCTTGTGAACGTTGCACAGTTATAAAATCGGATGCTTGTGTCGGGTAACTGAAATAAGCTTTTATCGATTCTGTGACAAAAAAGAGCAGGATACCAGTGGAAAATAGTGTTGCTACCGTCCAATATATTCGATTGTGCACATTTTTACTTCTTGCAATACTTACAACGCCATCAGCTGAAGTAGCTAGACCGAATTCCCGAATGATAGAACGACGTCGATGATATTTCGAATCTGGTTTTTCTACTTTCCCATTCATTGGAAAAACGGTAGCTACGTGTGTAACTGATGTATCAGTCATTCTTTAATTGATACGGAGAGTATGCTGTCACTACTCCAGCCCACATCAATATATATTGATATTAGTGTGATTAGTTCGAGAGTAATGAAACTATGTAAACATTTTAGTGAAATAAAACAAAATATTGACTCAAGTCTCATTAATTTAGAAAAAAAGTGTTTTTCTTGTGCCACATTATTGAATGCTAAAAACATCAGTACTGCTCGAGTCTAAAAGTTTTCCATACAACATTTATTGTTTTTTAGCTATTAAAACTGCTTTTCTGTAACTTCAACACAAGTTTGGTTTCAGTTGGTATGATACACCAGATACACAACAAGGAATAATAATATATTGCTTGGAGATTTTGATATGGAATTAGAGTTTGGGGATGTTTTCTTCTGCTATTGGGTATTTTTTTTTCGCAGGTCATGAATGACTAAAGGAGATGTTTTTGTGTTGGGAAAGAGACGTATATATTTAGGTGTGTTTACTTGAAACGTTCAAATGAATTGATGTATTAATATATTTGTTTATCATTTAAAACGTTTTTAATTGGTAGTTTGTTTTTATTAAAGATAAATATGATTTCTTTCTGATGTCTAGGTGGCAGCATTATTTCTAGAACGTTATTTATTTGGGTGACTATTGATACGTAAATACATAATATATTGTTTGACTTACTAGCAATTAAATTTACATTTATTTTAAAGCTAGAACATATTGAACTAAACATATGAATGATTTACATCGCACTTATTATTTATTGAAATTTGATGATACGTATTTTTAGGATAGTATTGTTTATTTCTCAACCTTATAGTCTATGATATGACTGAAATGCAAAGGCGTGTAATTGATAATAATCATCATTGCTTGATACGAAACTAATGTGATGTCTGTTCTCAGAAACACTTATCCATTGGGATTTACGTATTCATGTATAGAAAAAAACGTGTGTTCTCTACACTGAAAGAGGTATAAATTATAGTCGACCGAAAAGTCCTTGCTTTTAATGTAGTGCTTAGTAACTATTGTCTTCTTTCTGAAAGATAACTAAAGTAAATCATTCGTTAGTATTTGAATAATTTAAACTGGAATGTTAATTTTATGTTTTATATATTTTTATTCTACGTATGTCGCATAAAATTATCTTCTTTATATCTTTTTGACGTATCTAGATGGAATCGAATTCCTTTTTCAGAACAAGAAATCATTGACGTAGCTAGAAAATAAAATGTTCTTCCTATCAAGAAAGACATTATTGAATGAATGAATCATACAGGACACCTAAAGCTTTGTATTTGTTCCACAATATTATAAATATTTATCAGGAGGCACGTATGTACGATAAGTTAAAATTCGTTTTCCAGTGTTACTCGACGAAGGCCAAGTTCCTTGAATATTGCAATATGTTTGCTGAAACTTAGTGTCACGTTATCATTAACTCTGATCCAATGCATGTCATAGAAAGTTTTCCAGAATCGATTTAGACCTTTCTCGATCAGGTTTCATGTAAAATAAATGAAAAAAACTATGAAAGCAGTAGTTGATTATGTTATTACAGGTGTTGTTATTGCCCAGTATGCGACATCAGGAAAGTTCTTTCTTGTACAATACACCTTGAGTACATTATCTTAACGAGGTATACAACGAAACGTTGTTGTTCAATACGAAATTCAGCAGGGTTCATGGGTCAACATTTTCAAATTTTGAAACTCCTAAAATTCTAGTGCAAAAACTAGGAAGATACTTCAGTAATCCTCGTAAAGTTCGTTTGGAATCTTCTTTACACTATTGTAAATATGCTCACGATCTTCAAGAAACAATAACGACTGATTCCATGCATTTACATCGAACTAACTGATTTACGAAGAAAATACTTAGAATAAAGTAATAGCGAAAGACAACAAATGAAAAAATTTATTTGGATCTATTTTCATGAATTAGTTTAGGTCACTTTGTTTTTTGTTATTGTCTCCTGATGCTGATGGACTTGCTAAACAGATTTTTGGAAAAGTTTCGTCTAATTCGGGTGGGATTTAAACATGCTTTGTGTCGCTTACATATTTATTCATTTTTCTTCATGTAGCATTTACATAAATGACAGTTAGGCCAGTTTTGTTCTAGTCACTTTAAAATGCCTGTATGAGTGAGATTGACACAGCGTAGATAATTATTTTCGTCTCATGATCTATTTTTGAAAAATTTTTATTTTGAAATTTTCTATATGAATAAAAAGTGTAAACGTCCACAAAGTCATAAGGTAAAGAGAAAAATTTCTGTTTCGGTCTTCGTTGCATTTACTTAATTGGTTTTTGTACTAACGGTAGGGAACAGTTCCGAGCTTTTAATCTATAGCTTATATATCTGCTATATTCTTATAGTTCACACTTTCTGATTCAATGCAGAATTGTTTCTTTAATATTTTCAATTTTACTGTTTATAAAGAAACAGAAATAGATCTTAATGACAGAAATGCATACTAATAAAATCTAATAAGATAGATTGCAATAAATTAGAAAATGTCACGTACTGTACTTTAGAACGTTGACAAGAATTGTAGTAGTGTATTGAGCATGAATGCCTTATTACGATAGAGTATTTAGGAAATTCATAAAATTGAATAAAAATTTCCAACTGTCCTCTACCATTTTTTTAGAAGCCAGCTCGTTCAGCAGAAGTGTGATAGAAAAATGAATTCTTCTTTTTTCGATGAAGGAATTTCGAAACAGGCTGTAATTTATTTGATCTCAGATTTGCGCCGAAGTCGTCTTCGGGGGAATGTTTTGAAAGCTGGGAAGCAACAGTTGTGAAAAAGACGTGGGATTTTACTGGAAAGAATGAAAATATCTCAAGACACGATGGGCCTCTGTTTGCTATCATGAAGTCAAAGAAATCGTATTTTATAGGTGACCCTAAAAATTCATTAGCCACGTTCTGTTTCAAAGTAAGATGTAGGAGAGTCTGTGACAAGACAATTTTTCACAAACTCACGGATCCTTCATTAAGAAGGAATGAGCATCCAGAACGGAAGTGAATGACTATTTTATGTACACTCTTTTAGGTCTAAACTTGAAACTGCTTTTTGTGTTACAGAGACGACTGTGATGTTCCTATCATCACCGCCAATGAGATCCTGAGACTGTGGAACCTGAGTTTGAACTGTAGCTTATCTGAAAAAAATGCACACCTCACATAAAAGTTTCCACTTTTCATCAGTGTTTTTGGAGACATTGCAAAATGATCTTGAAGAATGTCTTTACGCTTTTTCGTCGTCGGATTCATTTCCCCAAAAGATGGAGAAGTTCGTTTCTGAATTGAAAACAACTTGTTCACGTCGAACTGAAAAGACTGAGCGCGCTTCACTCATCCAACTGCAAAGGAAAAATAGTTGTAAGAACGAGTTGAGAACTTTTTATAATGTTGTCATTAAAATTTCAGCTATGCCATGACTATGTTCGAAAAATCGCTCATTTTTCAGTATAAATTCAAAATCTAAGAGACAACATTTTCAGAAGAAGTTAATGGGAAAACACTGCGAATCTTTTTCCTACGCAACTGTTGTCCTTCCATTTTATTTGACAAAACTCACGTCAAATTTTTCACTGTTAAAATCAAAAGTCGCCTCAATATTTTCAGAGTTTATCTATGGATTCCAGGGAATAATAATAAACGTATAACAAACTAGGTCTGTCTTTCGGATATAAAACTTTCAATCATGTAGAAATAGAACACGTTCACGATACTACAAGTACTTTTCCTCTCAAACAGTAGACGGACGTATGGGGACAGACAAACTTTTCATCGACAACACAGGTTACGCACAGATGTTATTTAGAAGTTCGGTCGATTATATCTAAACGATGATAAATGCGAAACACTTGCAATTTTTAATAAATATATGAGTTAACAAATACTATATCACATAAAAATTTGAGAGTAAGTTCCGTCATATTGGTTGACTGTTACTAGTTTTGGCAGGTATCTGTTACTTCATGTTAGTTACTATCATGTTCGCACTAGATTTCAGGAGTATATAATTGTTTAAATCGACACAGTTCTGAAGAGTATCAAATCAATGTTAGACAATTGAACAGCTTTTTAATTTTTGCATTTCATATGAAAAAGATGGTTCCATTTCAGAAGCGCGACGGTGTTCCTTTTGTACGGAAGTAGTTTTTCCCTTGAGTAGAAGCGGTACCAACCAGAGTTTCGAACCGAACCGTATGTATCGTTACCGATTTACTGATATATGACTCATTATCAATTTCCCATCCTATGGCGAGTCTATTGGCCTACTTGTTTGCTTCTAGTCTAACCGATCGAGTATCAATTGACAGAGTGGTAAAGTACAACTTTGTTCCTATAAAAAATAAGCGAAGCCAAGACACATTCCATTGATTACAGAACAACTAGTTTTATAAATAGCGAGGGTTGGGGGTTAATTTTTCAATAGAACTATTGTTCTAAATAGTGGAATATATGCCAGTATACTTCTGAAATATCGTCAAAAATCAGTCAATCGTAGCCTGGTATGAAATTTGATACAGCGTGATACTACTCTTATTGATGGTAATTTTAACTGAACAAACATGCAACTGCCTCCCCTCAAAATCAGAAAGTAATATATGAAAGGAATTTCATGAGATCCAATTCAGACCTGCGGGTTTATCGAAATCTATATTTGAAAACCAAGCGGATTCTTCGAGTTTTAGTTCCTAGACATCCAGTAGATGCCATCCAATTTAGTTAAATAACAAACTTTCGTTATGAAAATGGCTTCTTTCCAGTAAAATCATGATTCTCTATATAGAAAACATGTTTTTGGTCGCTGACTGCTAGAAATGGAACCGGCCTGGAGTTTTGAAGACGGATACCTGTTCCATTGCTGCTAGCTGCAAAAGTTTCATGACGAAACGTCAGAAAGTCTTTCGAAAAATTCCTTCTTTTACCTAGGTGTTGTCGGTGGTAATTTATCACCTATCTTCCCTTGATATCTTTCTTCTCTCTCTCTTTGTCATTCATGTCTTTTATTTTATTCGTTTTTTCGATTATGTTTCTCTCTTTTATTTTCTTTTTCTTTTCGTTATCATTATTTATATATGTAGCGATTTAAGGACATAAAGCGAAGATTTGACATATGAAATAAATGAACTATGTTATACCCGTCGATGCGTGCTAATAGGTGTATACTAGAAAATAATTTGGGAGCATTAGAAGGTAGTTTAGCGAGGTATAATCCGTATTCTTCTACTATGGGGTAATAACATGGCCTATTATTCTTGGGTGTCAAGCACATCTTAAGTTAACATCCAATAGTTCAGATCTTACCCATTCATAATACACGATTGCAGTTCAAAAGAGTTCACTATTAACCTAGATTTCATTTGCAAACACAATCTATTGCCTGTCGTCCACTGTATTTGTCGTTACAACGGTATTCAATGATAGACTTATCAATTATCAGTAGATAAGCCAATTTACGAGAGGCTAGTTTTTTGTCAGCATACTGGTGAAGCCAATGAACAAACTTGCCCTGTCTCAAATCTTTACATCGGTAATACTGCGGGTCATATAACAGTAGTCCACTTCCTTCTAGAAATCTACACTGCAAAATTCAAGATGATTAGGAAATGTTTCAAAACACAGAAAACAACAGTGGAAACTTTAGTCTGAGGTGTCCATTTTTTATGCAAAGGAAATACAGTTCGGATTCAGAGTCTGTCGTCTCAGGACCTCATTGGTGGCTGTTATGAAAACCCGAGTGTCGCGTCTCTGGCTGAAAAAAGCAGTTTCAACTTTAGATCCAGCAGAACGTACAGAAAATAGTCAGTGACTTGAGTTGTCGGAACTCATCCCTTCCGTATTGAGAGTAGTTTCATTTGTGTGGTTGAATACATGAAGCATGTATGAAGTATTTGTCATCTGCATGAAGAACAAAAAATTTCTGAAACATTCAGCGGAGACTGAAGGAAAATCCCACTGCACCTAAAGTCTAACTCAAAACAATATCCACTTTATCCAAGCTTACCAAACCGAAGTTGTTTCAGCTTTTTGCATGCTTAGATCGGGATAATTTGCTCACACAAAGAAGGGCTAGGGGGCATAAAGAATTCACCTTTCCTTATCTTCTCCTTTTTATAGCATTTCGAATATGCTGAGTAATGTCTAAAGGAAAAATCTCGAAAAGTATAATGCCGGAAAGTTTGCAGACGGCAAGGGTGAAATCCTATTTGAGTTGATGTCGTAAAAATGGTCGAATAAAAACTGGACGACCTGAGAAATAATCAGCGAGCCTGAGGTGTAACTGTTAAGCATAATGATAACATATGCAATTTCGCATATAATATAAGGGAACCGTTTAAAAAATAAAATATAAGTAGAGATAAATTAATCAACACATCGCCTGATTAAAAAAAGAACAGTTACAAATATTAAAACTTACGCTGGTTATGTCCAATTATCAGACTACGAAAAGAGCATACGCAAGGATATGTAGCTTTATAAATCCTGTGATATATCATATTTTTAACACTTATTCCTTCTCTGATAAAACGATATAACTAAAAATGGTGGACCAAAAATAACAACAAACATTTTGTACAACGTCATATTCATAGACTTGCTGATCATTGTGCAAATAATAAAATTAGTCTAGAAAAATGTTTAGAAGAGTTATCGTTTGTAGTCGCTCAGGAAAAAAAAATAATGATTGTTAGATATTTTCTTGTTAGATTATTCTTCATAAAAAATGATTAAAAACATAATTTTCGACATTTTTCCTTTCAACATTTTATTTTTCGACATTAGTCAGACATACCATCATTTCTACTAGTTCCTAAAAGTTATCAGTTATTCAAAACATCCACATCAAGATTATGACCATTCACAATTGTCAAATATGAAGCTTTGTACAATAGTCGATGGAAAAACACATATCGCAGATATATTTCACTCAGTGAATGACCGCCAGGACATACTCAACGATTGTTGTCATATATAAAGAAATCTGTATGTGGATGTGTCTTCTAATTAACGATCAAAGTTCTTTCGCATGAGTAAAAGAAACATATCTCACTTATTCTATTGATACACGGGTAGTTGTATGAAATAGAAAGGACGGGGGCGCATAAGACCNCGAATCGGCCCTTTGGTATTTTCTCTGACAAACCGTACTGAATTTTACATCAACGAAAAGAGCACGTCAAGACGAACATTTTGGTACCTAACGTTTCAGATTTTGAGTGAATTTTGAAGGTTAAAACGTAGAAACAAAAATCTCATTTTTCGTCATTTAGTCAAAAATTGATCCCCGAACACGGTACGAAGTTATATAGCAAATATATGACATAAAATAACATATTAATTATGAATTTCGTAGCTCTTGAAATGCACTTCCTTGTTACATATAAATTATTTATTAATTATCTATCCATATTGGTAAAGACTGAATGCATTAAGTAGCCCAGTTAGTGAAATCCCTATATTTGTGATTTTCGAGTGACTTTCAACAAACATTCGACTGCGAACGTTAGAGTAACCAAACTTTTGCTTGAGACCAGTTTGCAGCCCTTTTCAACAGCTACAATTTCGTTATGTTAGTAGGCAAAAATAAATATGGCCACTATAAAATTTCAGAAGCGCACTCTTCTCGGGGTAGGATTTCGTACACTTTTTACTGGTATTTAGCCTGTTTTTACTGCAAAATAAGCATCCTAGTCCCAAACAAATACAATATTCGAAATGAGCAGGAGAAATTGAGTCGATTTGTATAAGCTTCAATTTTTTCAGAGACAGTTTTTTTTCATCGAAATATTTCACCGTACTCCCCCTCAGGCAATTTTAAAAATTTTAAATCTCTC